>CM033470.1:144450334-144495184 GCA_019447015.1 Hymenochirus boettgeri | reverse complement strand
GCACACCAGTGGTATTTCCCATTTATCCACCATGCCATTCTTCCTATTTATCCACCAGTTGCATCTTCCTAGTTATCACCACCAGTGTCATTTTCCAGTTATCCACCATGTGGTCATTCTCCCAGTTATCCACCACTGTCTTTTCCAGTTTCCACCATGTTCCCAGTTTCCCCAGTTTCCACCATGTGCCATTTCCTAGTTACTGCCACCAGTGCCATTTTCCTAGTTAGCCGCACCATGGGCCATTTCCTAGTTATGACCAGTTCCTCAGTTCACGTTCCTTTCCCAGTCATCCACCATGTCCTTTCCCAGTTATCCATCAGTGGACATTTCCAGTTAGCCACCATTGGTCATTTCCTAGTTATCCACCAGTGTCATTGTCCAGTTATCCCACAATGTCTCCAAGTTATCCCAGCGTAATTCCATACCCCAGCTTCATTTCCCGTTTATCCACCAGTTTTTCTTCCAGTTACCACCAGGTATTTAATTACCACCAGTCATTTCCCATTATCCCAGTGCCAATTTCCCAGTATCCAGTCATTTTCCTAGTTAATTTCCACAGGGGATATTCCAGTTATTCCAGGGCCACCATTGCCACCAGTGCCACGTATTAGCACGTTGCATTTCGTTTGCCAGTGTAGCCACCAGTGCATTTTCCAGTAGCCATTGTTCTATTCCAGATCCACCAGTCCTTCCCAGGATCCAAGTGTCTGGTCCCAGTTCAGAGCATTTCTAGTTGCCAGGCATTCTTCACCAGTGCCTCCCCTAGCTCCAGTGCAGAGTGGGAGGCCAGGTGGAGTGGGGTAACACAGGGGTGTCATGAACCAACCGGTCATACGGTACCCAGCCCCACAAGTTAGTCTCTTTAGTTTCTAGGTGTGACTTGGATGGTGAGCATCACTTAGGAACTGGGATTCCTATTCCGGTCAGGTAGGGGATTTCACAGGGCGATTTTTTCAAGCAATGTTGCCTATTGACGTGGCTATCCATCCCAGGGTGAGCTGATCTAGGGATTGCAGGTAGAGGGGCATTTCTGGTTGTAAGCCACCAGTGTCCCTTTTAGTGTCCTATTGTCCGTTTTCCCTAGTTCCCAGACATCCAAGTTCCCGTCCCAGTTTAATATCCCCCATTTTCCACACCGTTCCACCAGTTATCCACCCGTTTCTGTTCCCAGTTATCCATCAGTTCCATTTGCCTAGTTTCCACCAGTGTCATTCCCAGTTATCCACCAGTGTCATTCCCAGTTATCCACAAGCGTCATTCCCCAGTTATCCACCAGTGTCATTCCCCAATTATCCCCCGGCTCATTCCCCAGTTATCCACCAGTGTCATTCCCTAGTTATCCACCAATGTCATTCCCCACTTATCCACCAGCGTCATTTTCCAGTTCTCCACCAGTGTCCATTCCCCAGTTAGCCACCAGTGCCATTTCCTAGTTATCCACCATGCCATTTTCTGTTAGCCACCAGGGCCATTTCCTAGTTATACACCAGTGTCCTTTCCCAGTCATCCACCAGTGTCCTTTCCCAGTTATCCACCAGTGCCATTTCCTAGTTATCCACCAGTGTCATTCCTAGTTATCCACCAGTGTCATTTCCCAGTTATCCACCAGTGTCCATTTCCCAGCTATCCACCAGTGTCATTACCATATCCCCAGTGTTTTTCCCAGTTATTCCCCAGTTATTCCCCAGTGCCATTTCCTAGTTAGCCACCAGTGCCATTTTCTAGTTAGCCACCAGGGCCATTTCCTAGTTAGCCACCATGTCCTTTCCCAGTTATCCACCAGTGTCCTTCTCCCAGTTATCCACCAGTGTCCTTCCAGTTATCCATCAGTACCATTGCCTAGTTATCCACCAGTGTCATTTCCCAGTTATCCACCAGTGTCATTACCCAGTTATCCACAAGCATTCCCCAGTTATCCACCAGTCATTCCTTCCCATTTATCCACCAGCGTCATTCCCCAGTTATCCACCAGTGTCATTCCCCAGTTATCCACCAATTGCCTTCCCCAGTTATCCACCAATGTCAGTCCCCAGTTATCCACCAATGTCATTTCCCAGTTATCCACCAGCGTCATTTCCAAATTATCCACCGTGTCCATTTCCCAGTTTTTCACATCACACCAGTGTCCATTTCCCAGTTTCCACCAGTGTCATTTCCCAGTATTCCCCAGTGTCATTCCCCAGTTAGTCACCAGTGCCATTTCCTAGTTATCCACCAGTGCCATTTCCTAGTTAGCCACCAGTGCCATTTTCCAGTTAGCCACCAGTGCCATTTCCTAGTTAGCCACCAGTGTCCTTTCCCAGTTATCCACCAGTGTCCTTTCCCAGTTATCCACCAGTGTCCTATCCCAGTTATCCACCAGTGTCCTTTCCCAGTTATCCACCACTGCCATTTCCTAGTTAACCACCAGTGTCATTTCCCAGTTAGTCACCACTGCCATTTCCTAGTTAGCCACCAGTGTCATTCCCCAGTTAGTCACCAGTGCCATTTCCTAGTTATCCACCACTGCCATTTCCTAGTTAGCCACCAGTGCCATTTTCCAGTTAGCCACCAGTGCCATTTCCTAGTTAGCCACCAGAGTCCTTTCCCAGTTACCCACCAGTGTCCTTTCCCAGTTAGCCACCAGTGTCCTATCCCAGTTATCCACCAGTGTCCTTTCCCAGTTATCCACCACTGCCATTTCCTAGTTAGCCACCAGTGTCATTTCCCAGTTATCCACCAGTGTCCTTTCCCAGTTAGCTACCAGTGCCATGAGCCTGTGGAGGAAGCCCATGGTGTGTTGGGGCAAAACGCGTCCAGCTGAGCCTAAGTAAAACCATCCGGAGACATTACGGTACACCAGACCCCCTAAGTTTAGTTCTCTTATGTTTCCCTATGTGTGCACTTGCTCTATATGTTTAGATACTTTATTGAACATGGGATTTCCTTATCTCCCCGGTACCACTTTAGGGGTTCTATTCCATGGGCTGAATATATATTATCTATCACATGGTTTGCCTATAGGGACAGTGGATATTTATCAATATCAACATACTGATCTTATATTGAATATGGATGGGGTTTTCCTAGGCATTGTATGCTTTTAATGTAACACTGTCACTTTATATTTGTCTGCACTTGATCACTTTTTGGATTTTGCACTGAGACACCTTTATATTGGGCCAGATTCTATATAATAAAGCCATTTTTACTTCTAATATATTGAGAGAGCCATGAAGTCTTTTTCTGTTCTATTTTGATTTCCTAATTAGCCACCAGTGTCATTTCCAGTTATCCACCAGTGCTGTTTCCCAGTTAATCACCAGTGTCAACTCCTATCTATCTACCTTGTGTACCCAGCTTTAACATGGCTAGGAGCAGGGACGTAATTGCAGGGAATTTCAGGACTTGAGAAAAAACACTTAGCGTTAGAAACATGTTGGGTGTTCTGCTGTGAAGTAAATTGTTTGCAAGCTTAAGTCCTGCTATAGTGTTCTATGACTAAGGGGGTGGACCCCGAAACGCTTCAGATGAGCATGACAGTGTTTGGAGTTTTTATGTTGTATCACATGAATGCAACATACGCACATTCACTGTTTAAAAGACCAGACCGGTTTGGTATGTTTCATACATAGGCACGATCACTGTTTAGAAACAGCTGATCTCAGAGTTTATGGGCTTGTGAGGGTCCTTCTGCTGTCAGAGTCCCTCATTTAACCACGGGCTAGGTGACTAATAGGGAGAGGATTTTTTTCATTGAGGGTCAATACTGGTCTGCATAAAGTGGGCAGTAATTGCTGTATTAAGAGGAAAGTTAAGCTTAGACCACTGTACAATGGAGTAGCATTGGCATGCATTTCACGTTTGTCACTACCCATTTGCTCTGCGATCTGCACAATTTTGCGTAATCAGAAGCAGGTGATTTTTAAAAAATGCTGATTGCGCACGAAAATATAGCCACCACATTGACATGCACCGCTCTGTGAGGAATCGCATTGGTGAGGCTAATGTACCAGACGGTAACTTGCATGAAAAGCTTGATCGCATTGGCACATGTTTACATTAAAATACATTAAAATATTGAGAGAAAAAAAGCGCAAAAGCACAAACTGTCACAAAAAAAACATAGAAGATGAGGTTAAGAACTGTAATTACCCTCAAACTGTCTAGCTGTGAATGACCGGGATGCAAGCAGTTAAAATAACATTTCAATGCACGGAGACATTGCCCTCAAATAGAAAACTTGCGTACAAAGTGTCATGTAGAATTGTGTGGCGAAGTAGGCTATATTATGGATCTCTCCCAGAATGGGAAGACTCCCGCGTGAGATGCGGGAGGGGTGGGATAACAGCTTCTATGTTTCTCTTCTTGTGGCAGTATGGTATTGCAGTTTATATGTTTTTTCTCATTTTTAATGTATATAATTAAATGTTAAGTTTTACATGGTACCCCAGCAGCTTAAAGGAACTGTGGTCCAAAATTGATAGGAATTGCTCTCCTGAAATTTTTGCAGTTTATTTCATTATTTATTTTGGCATCGTTTTGAAGATATTTACATTTTTGTGTGTGATATGGCAGCATCATCCCCAGGTCCCCTGCTCTGAAACCATGTCAGTGGATGTCAATCTGCCCTGTGTTCTCCTCCTCCCTTGCAGCCCCCCTCCTCCTCTTGCAAGCCCTCTGGCCCCTCCCACTCATGGACCCTCCATTTGCAGGCCCCCCTTGGCCCCTTCCCTTACAGACCCATGTAGCCCCACCCACTCACGGGTGATTTAGCCCCGCCCCACTCATGGGTGTCTAAGCTCCACCCACTCACGGGTGTCTTAGCTCCGTCCACTCGTGGGTGTCTTGGCCCCACCCACTTGCGGGTGCCGTGCCCTGCCCACTCGCAGGTGCTGTGGGCCACTCAGAACCCACCCACCCCTCTACAGAAAACTGTGAAACAGCCTTTTCAGGCAGAGTGAAAAGGCTGTTTTCACATAGTGGGAGAGAAGGGCTGTAGATTCCCTTCCCTTCTTGCAGCTGCAGTCCTTCCACCCAGCAGGGAGGGGGAGGGACTTCATGTCTCCCACACACTGAGGGAGTCTGAGGCTGTGCTCGCCGGCGGTGAGGTGACTGAGCAGGAGGTGGAATGTCCACATGTCAGCCTCCCTCCACCCATTAACTTTCTGGTCAGTAATTTCTTTATATCTTAGGCTGTGGAGCAGTAGAGAGGTGGTTGATGGCTCGTTTTAAACACTGGCCTTTCATGTAAACTCAACTTGTTTGGAGACCACAGTTCCCCTTTAACCAGCGGTATAATACTATAGTGGTCATTGCATTTGATAGGGGAATAATTTATTTTTTTTGTATATATGTACTTTGTATCTCTGCATTACAATATTTTCTGTTACAATATTTTCTCTAATGTTTGTGATTTAGGTAATGTGGCAGGATAATTTTTGAAATGTGAATATTTATATGATTCCGATTTTTAAATTCTTGTTCTGTGAGATCTGAGAGTTCCAATTCAGAACTGGGTTCGAATCGGACCCAAACTTCATTTATTCCTAAATATCTTAGATTTCCAGAGTTCTGAACCATTCTAATAACCAATCCCACCAACACTTACAGGGTTTTTCAATAAAAATTATTATCTAAAAATGTGCTAATTTTGCTACCCCAACCAATCAGATCTTATTTAACATTTGAAAGCTAACATCTGATTGGTTGGGGTAAAATTAGCACCATTTTATCGAAAGAACTTTTATTGAATAACCCTCTTTGCTTGTGAAGGTTCTCATTCATCCAGTTCATATCTGTTGTATTCAATTAGATCAACTGGGCTTGAAGTTTAGTTCTTGAAGACGTTTCCGACTGGCTTTCTCAATTCAGAATCTTTTACAAGAATCTGTGGCAATTAGTACCCTGGAAAATCCCAATTAGCATATCACGGCCAGTGTTAAGGCATGATTGCATAGTGGCTAAGAGGTGTTATAGGAACGCCCAGGGTAAGGTGTTAAACAGCATTGTACATGGCAGACAGTTGGTGTCGACCCCCCCACCTCTATTTAGGCTTGGTTTCTTTATTTTCACATAAATGGCCTCCTTGACACCTCTCTTAAACCAGTCACGTTCCTTTGCCAATATGTTAACATTACAATCTTCAAAGGTATGTCCTTTATCCTTAAAGGGTATCTCCACTCGTTTTTAAATTTTTTGGAATCCAGTTCTATTGAAGAACGGGAGGTAAAGGAGCTGTGCCTTACCTTCCGTTCTTCAATAGAACACACAGGAGCCAGGAGAGAAGGTAAGAACTTACCCTCGCCTCGCTCCCCCGCGGCTTGGTCTGACAGGTCCCGACGACTTTGTCTTCTATGCGCATAGATCCGCACGCGCATAGAAGACCAGGTCTGTCGGACCTGTCAGACTACGCGCCGGGGGAGCGAGCGAGCGGGTAAGTTTCTTACCTTCTCTCCTGGCTCCTGTGTGTTCTATTGAGAACTGAAGGTAAGGCACAGCTCCTTTACCTCCCGTTCTTCAATAGAACTGGATTCCAAAAAATTATAAAAACGAGTGGAGATACCCTTTAAGATGCAGGTACACACTGAGTTCTGACCCGAGAATTGGCTCTTCTGTGCTGGGCCATACGTTGATGCATTTGCTGCTTGCTTGGTCTCCCCCACATACAAATCAAGAGCCTCTTCACTGCACTGCACTGCGTATATGATGTCGCTTTTCTTGTGTTTCGGTATTGGGTCTTTTGGATGTACCAATTGTGCCTCATGTGTTTGTTCAGTTTAAAGCAGACAGGGATACGTTGTTTTTGGAAATTCTTCTTCATTTCTCGGAGACCCCTGCTACATAGGGGATGACCATGTCCTTTCTCCTTCTTGCTTTTCCCCTTCACTGTTGGTATACCTGTTCTTTTCTTTCCTTCTACTTCTTTTGACAAAGGCCGCTCTGATTCCACAAGTTTTAAGGGCTCCTCTGAGATGTTTCATTTCTTTAGCCTTCGCCTCTGTGCTGTGGGGATGTTCTCAGCTCTGTGTTGCAGGGTTTCTATGACATCCAGCTTGTGAACTAAAGGGGGGGGGAGTCAAACATCAATACTGATCTGTGTGGGTTGGTTTTCTGTAAACCTCTACTTCCAGTTTACCATTTTTTTAACTTCTACCAAGCAGTCAGAAAGCCAGTGTGTTGTTTTGTACCCTCTTCCCCTGTAAATTTGTGTTTTGGTCTACTGCATTTAATGTGTTCGTGAAAGCTGTACTTCCTTCTGGTGGATTTTAACCCAGTGTCATCCACATATCTGAACCAGTGGCTGGGTGCTATGCCCTTAAAGGTATTAAGAGCCTGTTTTTCTACCTCCTCCATGTAAAGTTTGGCCACAATGTGTGAAACTGGAGATCCACATAGCACATCCAGTTTTTGCTTATAGAACTTGAAATAGGTGGTATTCAGGCACAAGTCCATAAGGAACACACCTGTTCTGGGTTGAGATCAATTCTGCTGGTAAGAGTGCTGTCTTGTGCCAGCTGTTTTCTCACCATGTAACAGCCTCCTTGGTGGGTATACAGGTGAAGAGAGATGTCACATCATAGGACACCATAGTTTTTTCTGCACCGAGTACTATATCTTCAATCTGTGTAGGTGAAATCTGAGAGTTCTGGATGTGATGCTTAGAACTTCCCAACCATGGTCCTAAGATGTTGGATAGGTAATTTGCCACCTTGTATGTTACAGAGTTGACCCAATACCGAAACGTAAGAAAAGCGACATTATATACGCTGTGCAGTGCAGTGAAGGTGCTTGATTTGTTGTGGGTGAGACCAAACAGCAACTGCATTAACGTATGGCCCAGCACAAAGAGCCAATTTCTCGGTCAGGACTCAGCCGGGTGCCTGCATCTTAAGATTTGTAATGAAGATGAAGATTGTAATGTTTACATATTGGCAAAGGAGAGGTGTCAAGGAGGCCATTTATTTAAATAAGAAACCCCACCTAAATAGAGGTGGGGGGGTTCGACCACCACTGTCTGCCATGTACAATGCTGTTTTGACACCTTACCCTGGGCATTCCTATAACACCTCTAGCCACTATGCAATCACGCCTTAACACCTGGCTGTGGATGTGCTAATTGGGATTTTCCAGGGTACATAATTGCCACAGTCTTCTAACAGTCATTCTGAATTGAGAAAGCCAGTCGGATACTAGCGAAATGTCTCAGAACTAAACTTCAAGTCCAGTTGATCTATATGAATACAACAGAAATAACCCTCCTTATTTTGAACTAAATAATTTAAGGGTGGACATGCCCTTTAAGGTTCATTTGCTTCATATTGGCCATTTTTTTCTGTGCTTTATGAAAATATGCTTTATGAAATACCGGTCAACTAAAAACAGTTTGAATGACTTCAATTGCATCCTTTATACAATTATTGTTGACAGGCCGCATCCCATAAGGCAGGGTGAGCCTTTTGGCTCAGACAGCACTCCTGCAACTCAAAGGAGAGACAGTAGGGACTGGAAACTTCCTGCTTCTGGCTCCGGACAATGTGCCTCTCCTGTCTCCACCTGTATGCCTCTCCTCTCTCTACTCCGCATCTTGCCTCTGCTTTCCTTCTACCACAGAAGTGGGCAAACTTGTATGCACTTGTCACAGTGGGCAAACATGTAAGTGCCAGTCACAATGGGCAAACTTGCATGTGCCAGTCACAGTGGCAAACTTGTATGTGCCAATCACAGTGTAAAACTGTTATGTGCCGTCACAGTGGGAAACTTGTATGTGCCAGTCACAGTATGTCCTTGTATTTGCCAGTCACAGAGGGAAAACCTGTATGTACCAGTTACGTATGTCACTTGTATGTGCCAGTCACAGTGGGAAACTTGATGTGCCATGACAGTAGCACATTTGTATGTGCAAGTCCACAGTAAGTCCCTTGTTATGCCAGTCACAGTGGCAAACTTCAATGTGCCAGTCGCAGTAGGAAAACTTGTATGTGCCAGTCACAGTGGGCAAACTTGTATGTGCCAGTCCCAGTGGCCACACTTATATGTGCCATGTCCCAGTGGGCATATTTGTATGTGCCAGTCACAGTGGGAAACTTGTATGTGCCAGTCCAGTAAAAACTTGTATGTACCAGTCACAGTATGTCACATCTCCTCACTTGTATGCGACAGTGGGAAAACTTGTATGTGTAGTGGGCAAACTTGTATGTGCCAGTCATGGTGGGCAATTTGTGTGTGCCAGTCACGATGGACACATTGTATGTGCCAATCACGATGTGCCAACCTGTATGTGCCAATCATGGTGGACAAACTTGTATGTGCCAGTCACAGTGTGCTGACTTGTTGTGCCAGTCCACAGTGTGCTGACTTGATGTGCCATGTCACAGTGGGCTGACTTGTATGTGCCAGTCACAGTTGGCCAACTTGTATGTACCAGTCACAGTGGGAAGTTGTATGTGCCGTCACAGTATGTCACTTGTATGTGCCTTCACAAAGGGAAAACTTGTTTGTACCAGTTACAGTATGTCACTTGTATGTGCCAGTCACAGTGGGCAAACTTGTACGTGGCCAGTCACAGTGGAAAACCTTATGTACCAGTCAGTGGGCAACTTGCATGTACCAGTCACATTGGCAAAACTTAATGTGCCATTTACAGTGGGCAATCTTGTATGTAGCACAAGAAGATATAGGGAGCACACTACAATGGTGAATCCAAAATTTTATTAAACAACGGATACAATGTTTCGGGACACCCCTGTCCGTTCCTCGGGTATGTACCATTCACAGTGGAAAATTTGCATGTACCATTCACACGATGGGCAGACTTGCATGAGGGCGACCTACCATTGTCTTCGGAACTAGAGGGGACATACCACCGTGTCTGCTGAACTGGAGGGCTGACCTACCAGTGTCTGCTAAACTAGAGGGCTGACCTACCAGTGTCTGTCTGTTCTTTTCTTAAGGGTAAAAATGATTTAATCCCCTTTTAAAACAGTCACTTCAGTATAGTTACCTGAGAATATTTCACCCCAGTTGGTATGGTGAAGAGCTATTTGTATCCTGTGGAATTTTACTTTCCTGAAATTAAAAGTCTTATTAAACCATGTCAGCTTTCCTTTGATAACCATACATTAAATGACAAAATTTCATGGTCACTATGGTCCACTATCCCCAAAGCTTCCAGTTACATTCATATCTATAATATGCTCTGTCGTAAGATATTGCCAGATCCAACAAGCACTTTTCTAGTAGGCCTTCAACTACCAGTTAGAGAAAATGTTTTATAGCAAATTTAGGAACCCTTACCCATACCCGTGTTGGCATTCCACTACTCCAATCAATGTCAGGGTAATTAAATTAAATAAGCAGAACGTGCCATAAATTTGCAGTCCTTTCCATCTGCATATGAAGCTGACTCATTACCTCCTTGCTAGCATTTGATGGCTTGTATCAGACACCATCAATAACTTAACCCTCCTTCCTGTTGACCAATTCCACCCATATTGCCTCCGTTTTAACATCAACAGAGATGTTTTTCTCATTTGGCTTTAACACTTGTTTAACATAAACAGGACTGTCTTTTTAAATTACAAACACCATTCATGAGACTTTGTTAACCATGTTTCTGCTATACCAAAATACATCATACTTTCAGTCAAAGCCATTACCTCCAATCTCCCATTTTTGCAATATGGTATGACCAAATCACATTCACTGGAAAACAACTTATCATCACATCTCCTGGCAAGGAAATCCAGTCTTAATTCCAAACATCCGGGTTGGATCTAAATGAGTAATCAACATCCGGTTGGATCTAAATGAGTATCAAGAGTAGTACACATCTTCTCGATAATAACACTGGTCTTTACCCATTTATCATATTCTTGGTTTCATTAACAACAATATTTATCTTTGCCTGCTGTTATTACATCAGCTAGCTCCGATTATTTATGGGGTGCTTGCCCTACATACATTTGCTCTACCTTGAACACTATTAAGCCTCATACCCTCCTCTTGTCCAATTATATGTATTATCTAAATTTTTTTGCCATATAGGATTTCAAGCCATTAAACCTATTTACTATTCACCGATTGGGAGTCAATTAACAAAAATAACTTTTTCTTGTTTAAATACTTGAAATAAAACACAGAATTCAGCATACTGATTACTTTTTCCCTGTTCATACCATAGTAATGTATTTCTCTATACAAGAACTGTATGGCATGTTTCCAAACTAGCAGTAATCAAACTAAATACAGACGTGCACACCGAATGTCCAAGAACCATTACTCCAATGGTTTAATGGTTCTCTTCCTCCCAATGTCTCATAACAAGGATCAGAGAATCACCTGATGCGTTTCGTATTGTACTTAGCCAAAGCTTTTGTTTCTAAACTCTATATTTCCTATAAATTTTGCTGAACCACTAGTAAACCATGTTTTTTTTAGTCTGTTAATTAATCCAACGGTCTTCCCACCCCACTGGGGACTCCATTGTTGGACATTTTTCCACATAAGACAGCCACATTGGCTGACTAATTAATACTCCCCACCAGTGTCATTCCCCAGTTATCCACCAGTGTCATTCCCCAGTTACACACCAGTGTAATTTCCCAGTTATCCACCAGTGTCATTCCCCAATTATCCACCGGCATCATTCCCCAGTTATCCACAAGCGTCATTCCCCAGTTATCCACCAGTGTCATTCCCCAATTATCCCCCGGCATCATTCCCCAGTTATCCACCAGTGTCATTCCCTAGTTATCCCCCAGTTATCCACCAGTGTCATTCCCCAGTTATCCACCAGCGTCATTCCCCAGTTATCCACCAGTGTCATTCCCCAGTTATCCACCAATGTCCTTCCCCAGTTATCCACCAATGTCATTCCCCAGTTATCCACCAATGTCATTCCCCAGTTATCCACCAGCGTCATTTCCAAATTATCCACCAGTGTCCATTTCCCAGTTTTTCACCAGTGTCCATTTCCCAGTTATCCACCAGTGTCATTTCCCAGTTAATCTCACCGTACATCACAATATGGCCAGTGTACCACAGTCTGATCTCACTGTACATCACAATATGGCCAGTGTACCACAGTCTGATCTCTCTGTAGTGTACCCAGTCTGATCTCACTTACATCACAATATGGCCGTGTACCACGTGATCTCACCGTACATAACAATATGGCCAGTGTACCACAGTCTGATCTCACTTACTCACAATATGGCCAGTGTACCACAGTCTGATCTCACCTTACATCACAATATGGCCAGTGTACCACAGTCTGATCTCACGTACATCACAATAGGCCAGTGTACCAAGTCTGATCTCACTGTACATCACAATATGGCCAGTTACCACAGTCTGATCTCACTGTACATCACAATATGGCGTGTACCACGTCTGATATCTCTACATCACAATATGGCCAGGTACCACAGTCTGATTCACGTACATCACAATATGGCCAGTGTACCACAGTCTGATCTCACCATTTATCACAATATGGCCAGTGTACCACAGTCGGATCTCTCATATCACAATAGGCATGTACCAGTTGATCTCTCGTACATCACAATATGGCCAGTGTACCCAGTCTGATCTCTCTATACACAAAATATGGCCAGTGTACCACAGTCTGATCTGTACATAACAATATTATGCCAGTGTACCACAGTCTGATCTGTACATCACAATATGGCCAGTGTACCACAGTCTGATCTCAACTTACATCACAATATGGCCAGTGTACCACAGTCTGATCTCACTGTACATCACAATATGGCCAGTGTACCACAGTTGATCTCTCTGTACATTACAATATGGCCAGTGACACACAGTCTGATCTCCACCTGTAATCACATATGGCCATTGGCCAGTGCACACAGTCTGCTCTGTACATCACAATATGGCCAGTGTACACAGGTGATCTGTCAACAATATGGCCAGTGTACCACAGTTGATCTGTACATCACAATATGGCCAGTGTACCAGTCTGATCTCTCTGTACATACAATATGGCCAGTGTACCACAGTCTTCTGTCTTCACGACATCACAAATGGCCAGTGACCACAGTCTGATCTCACCTGACATCACAATATGGCCCCGTCACACAGTCTGCTCTGTACATCACAATATGGCCAGTGTACCACAGTCTGTTATCTGCACATACACAATATGGCCAGTGTACCACAGTCTGATTGTACATCACAATATGGCCAGTACACAGTTGATCTCACTATATCACAATATGGCAGTGTACCACAGTGATCTCTCTTACATCACAATATGGCCAGTGTACCACAGTCGGATCTCTCTATACATCACAATATGGCCAGTGTACCACAGTCTGATTTCTCTGTACATCACAATATGGCCAGGGTACCACAGGATCTGACTGCTACCTACATGAAGTTCAATTCCATTTTAACGTTACAGTCTGATCTCACCGTACAACAATATGGCCAGGTACCACAGTCTGATCTCCATACATCACAATATGGCCAGTGTACCACAGTCTGATCTCCCTGTACATCACAATATGGCCAGTGTACCACAGTCTGATCTCACTGTACATCACAATATGGCCAGTTACCACAGTCTGATCCTGTACATCACAATATGGCCAGTGTACCACAGTCTGATCTCACTGTACATCACAATATGGCCAGTGTACCACAGTCTGATCTCACTGTACATCACAATATGGCCAGTGTACCACAGTCTGATCTCACCGTACATACAATATGGCCAGGTACCACAGTCTGATCTCACTTACATTAACCAATATGGCCAGTGTACCACAGTCTGATACTCATTACATCACAATATGGCCAGTGTACCACAGTCTGATCTCACGACATCACAATATGGCCAGTGCTACAGAGTCTGATCTCACTGTACATCACAATATGGCCAGTTACCACAGTCTGTCTCACTGTACATCACATATGGCTTGTACCACAGTCTGATCTCTCTGTACATCACAATATGGCCAGTGTACCACAGTTGATCTCACCGTACATCACAATATGGCCAGTGTGACCACAGTCTGTCTCACCATACACAATATGGCCAGTGCTACCACAGTCTGATCTCTCTATACATCACAATATGGCCAGTGTACCACAGTTCTGATCTCTTCTGTACAATCACAATATGGCCAGTGTACCACAGCTTGATCTCTTGTTACATCCAAATTGGCAGTGTACCACAGTCTGATCTGTACATAACAATATGGCCAGTGTACCACAGTCTGATCGTACATCACAATATGGCCAGTGTACACACGTCTGATCTCACCTTACATCACAATATGGCCAGTGTACCACAGTCTGATCTCACTGTACATCACAATATGGCCAGTGTACCACAGTCTGATCTCTCTTGTACATTACAAATGGCCAGTGTACCACAGTCTGATCTCACCTGTACATCACAATATGGCCATATGGCCAGGCACCACAGTCTGCTTCTGACATCACAATATGGCCAGTGTAACAGTTGATCGTACATCACAATATGGCCAGTGTACCACACGTGTGATCTGTACATCACAATATGGCCAGGTCCACAGTCTGATCTCTCTGTACATTACAATATGGCCAGTGTACCACAGTCTGATCTACCGTACCATCACAATATGGCCAGTGCACCACAGTCTGATCTCACGTACATCACAATATGGCCAGTGACCACAGTATGCTCATGTACATCACAATATGGCCAGGTTACCACAGTCTGATCTGTACATCACAATTGGCCAGTGTACCACAGTCTGATCTGTACATCACAATATGGCCAGTGTACCACAGTGTGATCTGTACATACACATATGGCCAGTGTACACAGTCTGATGTAACACAATATGGCAGTGTACCACAGTCTGATCTCTCTGTACATCACATATGGCCAGTGTACCACAGTCTGATCTCACCGTACACACAATATGGCCAGTGTACCACAGTCTGATCTCCCTATATCACAATATGGCCAGTGTACCACAGTCGATCTCTCTATACATCACAATATGGCCAGTTCCTTGACCACAGTCGATCTCTCTATACATCACAATATGGCCAGTGTACCACCAGTCTGGTCTTCTCTGTACATCACAATATGGCCAGTGTACCACAGGACTCTAGCGTCGCTACATGAAGTTCAATTCATTTTAACGTACGCTGATCCCACCTTATAACAATATGGCCAGTGTACCACAGTCTGATCTCACCATAATCACACAATATGGCCAGTGTACCACAGTCTGATCTCACTTACATACAATATGGCCAGTGTGTACCACAGTCTGATCTCACTGTACATCACAATATGGCCAGTGGTACCACAGTTGATCTCCTGTACATCACAATATGGCAGTGTACCACAGTGATCTCACCGACATCACAATATGGCCAGTGTACCACAGTCTGATCTCACGTACATCACAATATGGCCAGGGTACCACAGTCTGATCTCACCCTATATCACAATATGCCAGTGTACCACAGTGATCTCTCTTATACATCACAATATGGCCAGTGTACCACAGTCTGATCTCTCTGTACATCACAATATGGCCAGTGTTCCCCAGTCTGATCTCTATGACATCCAATATGATCTCTCTGTACATCACAATAGGCCAGAGTCACAGGCTGATTCCTGTACACCACAATATGGCCAGTGTACCACAGTCTGATCTGTACATCACAATATGGCCAGTGTACCACAGTCTGATTCTACCTGACATCACAATATGGCCAGTGTACCAACAGTCTGATCTCACGATACATCACAATATGGCCAGTGTACCACATCTGATCTCTCTGTACATTACAATATGGCCAGGTGTACCACCAGTCACTGATCTCACCGTACATCACAATTATGGCCAGTGCACCACAGTCTGATCTCACCGTACATCACAATATGGGCAGTGCACCACAGTCTGCTCTGTACATCACAATATGGCCAGTGTACCAGTCTGATCTGTACATCACAATATGGCCAGTGTACCACAGTCTGATCTGTACATCACAATATGGCCAGTGTACCACAGTGTGATCTGTACATCACAATATGGCCAGTGTACCAGTCTGATCTCTCTGTACATTACAATATGGCCAGTGTACCAGTCTGATCTCACCATACATCACAATATGGCCAGTGCACCACAGTCTGATCTCACCGTACATCACAATATGGCCAGTGTACCACAGTGTGATCTGTATATCACAATATGGCCAGTGTACCACAGTCTGATCTCTCTGTACATCACAATATGGCCAGTGTATCACAGTCTGATCTCTCTGTACATCACAATATGATCTCTCTGTACATCACAATATGGCCAGAGTTCCACAGTCACCAATGAGTGCAATGGTTTGAAGGTTGTATTCTCGGATGTCTGCTGATGATATTTATAAAGGCTAGCGTGACCTTTTAAAGGGGTATCTCCACTGGTTTTTGTAAGTTTTTTGAATCCATTTCTATTGAGAACGGAGGTAAAGAGCTATGACCTTACCTTCCGTTCTTCAATTAGAACACACAGGAGCCAGGAAGAGAAGGTAAGAATTAACCGCATCGCTACGCGTCCCCCGGCGCGTAGTATGAAGGTCCCGACGACCTTGTCTTATTGCGCATGCGCGATATATGGCATAGAAGACAAGGATCCGTCGGACCTGTCAGACAAGCGCCGGGGGAAGTGAGCGAGCGAGGCGGGGTAAGTTTTACCTTCTCTCATGGGCTGTGTGTTCTATTGAAGAACGGAAGTTAATGCAAAGCCATTTACCTCCCGTCGTCAATAAAAATGGATTAAAAAAAACTTACAAAAAACAGTGGAGATACCCTTTTAAAGTGACAAAAAAAAAGATGTCTTTTTTGACATAGGATATGCTGTAACTCATGTTGCTATAAAGTAATAATGCACTTTATTGTAAAATATTGTAATTAGTACTTATATGCTTTAGATTGATTGCAATAAGCTACTAAAATGTTAGCTGTTAGCAAGCGACCCAAATTTTTTAAGATTTTTTTTTTTATAATACATGAGTTTTTCCTTAACTTCTACATCATTTTCTGCAGTTCTCAGGAAGCATTTTTCCCCTTTGCAGGTGGTTTTTGCTAGCATTTCCCTGGCTTCTCTGAGGTTGAGGAAGTTTCGTTGGCACCCATTTAAAAAATATTGGGTAGGCTATAAAGGTTGGACTAGATGACTGTCTCTTTATTGCAACCTACATTACATTTTTCAGAGCTATGGCTTGTTCTCCCAGTTAAAATCTTTACATTTAGGCAATTCAGTGCTATGTCTGTTCAAACAGGTAAGGTGCCCATACCTAATAAGCTTAAAATATTAAAACCGTTTTTCAATTTGACCACTCAAACAATGTAGAGCAGTTTATCGGCAAAAAACAAAGATCATGCAGACCCAATCTTAGTCCTCGTCTTCACGTGATTTCAAGTGGAAAATATGCAGAGAAAAAGAAGGCGAAGCCTCAGGTGGGAGTCTTCGAGCAGTTCTTCAAACGGATTTCCAATAGTGACACCAAATCGAAACACCCATCAAAGCAACATCTGCCGTGGGACAGCTTTTTAGACCATTTAACCTAGATTAATGTATTCTATTGGATAATTACTATTTAGAACCGAATAGCCCATTTTTTATCAATCAATTGCGATCACAAAATGAAGAGCCAGATGGAACGAAGGCTAGATTAAAAAATCACAAAGTGATCGCTGCACAAATTTGATTTGCTTCTCCTGCCCACTTTTATCTTCCGCCCCCTATTCCGGTCCCAGGGGCCCTCTGATCTCCCAACAATTTAAATGATATCATTGGGGACCCCGTTAATACTGATGAGACCTTAAGTTTTTACAACCCAAAAGGAAAGTATATATATCTAGGGGATAAAGAGTCATGTCTTTAATGACCAGGGTTTTTTACTTTTGTGGGTTTATTCTTGGCCCCTAAAGAGGTCAAAGTTACTGTTCTTCTGTTTTTTCTTTTTTTCTTTAGGGCATTTTGGACGTCTTATTCTTCCTCCCACATTTTGGATTTGGAGACACAACACACGTTCATATGTTTGCAGTAAGTCAGAAGACGTGTGTTGTTGCAGAAGTACGTGGACAGCATTATCAGCCCAAATTCCAGGACAATAATATACCATAAAATACCGTATATGACTTAAGCTATAAACCCGAGATTTGCAGGCTAAAAAAATATCCTGAAATTGAGTCTCTGTTTATACTCGAGTTCAAAAACACTGCTACGGCCTCCTGCTCCCAGAAATTACTGTTACTCACCCCCCCTCCCATTCTGATAGTCCCAAACCCAGTTGCCTCTACCTGGTCCGGTCCTCTTCTATGACCCAGCAGCTGCGTGCTCCGCTCCTCTGCTGGCTGGCTTGCTATCATTTGGCAGGTAAGTGAGGCCGCACAGAGCTAGTGACATCAGCCAGCAGAGGAATGTGGAGCACGCGGTGCTGGAGCAAGCGAAGAGGAAGAGGATCTGGACCAGGTTGGAGGCCAAACGGGGGAATATCACAGGGGTGGGGGAGTGGGAGGGAGTACGTAATTCCTGGTGGGAGTGGTAGTTTCCAAACATCTGGTATGAGTGCCAAAGGATATGAGGATTTAGTTTGCTTTAAATGGACAGACAGGAATTCCCTTACAGTAATAAGCCCAAATACAGTATGGCTTATGACTGTATGGGACTTCTGCTGTCCATTTTAAAGGGCCCTAAAGCCTAAAAAACCAATACAGCATCAGGAGAGGAGGATGGTTTATTATTGTGGCCTTCTGATCCTGTATTGTTTTGAGGGTTAAGTTGCCTTTTAATGGACAGCAGAAATTCCCATGACAGTAGTCTTGTCAATTTTACACAATACCGAATCAGAAGGCAGTTTTGGTCCTATTTTCTTCCCTCGGTTTAACCAGTCAATCACTTTTTACTTCCTTTTAAGGTAAAAGTAGGTGCCCTGTTTATACCTAGGGTGGTTTATACTCGAGTATATACGGTAAGGGAGGTCCCATCCGCAAACATGAAAAATTCCATGGTTTTCAGGGTCATGTGGTCAAATCCAATCCCAATTGTCAAAATTTTTAAATGAAAATGCACCTGGGTCTGAGGCTACACTAAAAGGACTGAAGGTCCTAAAATTAATGCAATAAAAGCGAAATAATGAACATATGTAAAGCACAATGTATGCTTTGTATTTAGAACTGTATAAGTAGTTTTTCTTAGCAGTGATGCCCATCCAGGTGCTTTGCAAATACAACACCAGCATTCAAGGCTGTCACCGGATGTTGGTGAATGGATTAGCGTTTGTGTTTACAAAATCTGCACGGCAACAGGTCAGACCTTTCTCTGTGATCATACAATCACAAAAACCTACTCAAACACAACCCACAATGACACAGGTACAACACCGACTGATACACTTATACACACCAAACCTTACTCTTTTCCGTTTTATGGCAAGCACTCCGAAATCATCAATTAAGTTCGTTTTATGGACCGAAAAGCAAAAAAAAAAAGTACCTCCTAACCACCACAAAGACACAGGCCTGTATTGCTCCGCGAATCAATGAGTCTTCATTCAGCCCAGATACCCTAAATTTAAAACACTCTCTCACCCAGGGGAAGTTACAGACAAGGACCAAGAATAGTAAGGCAGGAAGAGGCAAGGGTCATACACTGGAATTAAAACAAGACCAAGCAAGGTACAGAGAGAGGAGTGGGGGACCGGCATGTAGTCAGTACAAATGAAGACACAGGGCTCAAGTTCACGGATAAAAGCACAAAGGTCAATAAACAGAAATAGCAACAACAGTCACCACCATGATCAGGAAAGTAAAACTAACCACTATAACCAGCAGAGGTGAAAGACTAGGGAGACATAAAAGGAGACGACAATCCAATGAAGAACAGGACTAAGGAGAAGGACGACCATTGGAAGGTGGACATGCCTACGAAGAGAATGAAAGGAAGAAATACGGTTGTGCAACCCGTGAAGGGCGGAAAAAGCAATTGAAAAACCACCAAACATAAACCCAAAGGATGTAGGTCACCAATTTGAGCCAAAGTTTGCAAAAGAAACATGGAAGGTGATGAAAGAGCCTGTGAAGGGCAAAGGAGTGTCTCAAGAGGAAGGTACATGAACGGGCCTAACTAAGGGGCATAATGCGGCTCTCACCCAGGGAGATTTGTAGGAGGCAGGGTCCTGACCCACCCCACTACCCCTCCACGAGATCGCTCTGTTTCAACGTACTGATTGCACTTTGAATAAACAACAGACCAGACCCCACAAACTGCGGGGGCTGGGGTAGTTACACACCATTCTAATAAACCCCACAACCCAACCTACCCGTTTTTTACCATGCCTGTTACCCTGGCAAATCATACAAAACCCACAAGAAGCTCATTATCTCTCCTCCGTTCTACTCCACTCCTAGTTTGCAGCTCCTCTGGAAGATTTGGGATTTTTCCCCTGCATGCGGCCATCCCTTTTTTTCCAGAAACCACTTCTCCAATTGGTTGGCCCTAGTTTACAGGAATTCAAATTGCCTTTTTTGGGGGGGGGGGGGGGAACCCCATGTCCCGTGTGATGCGCCCAATAGCCTCTTTGGCAAATGGGGGTTATGAAGCTGTGGTGTTACATTGGGGTGGTATCTGTGCTGGAAGGATACATGAGGGAACAACAGGATTTTATACAACCTTGCTTTTTGGTTCTATGGGAACCATACATACAATAATAAAAAAATAATGTATTTAATCCCGTATGAATTATGAAATTTAAGTGTCATATTCGATTGCCATAGCAAGGTTATTGAGTTTTAAAAGTGCAGGCACAGAAACACACATTCCCCTTCCAAATAAAGCCGATTCAAGTCAGGTTAACTTTAACTTCCCAGTCCTGTTCTTTTTACTGTTGGTTGTGAATAATTTATGTTACGGTAACTAATATTTTCAAATAAATATGAGCACTACTGTATTGCTAAATAATTATTGTCTTACCAAAATGTTACTCGATGCTACCTGCCTCCCTCCCCACTTTCAATCCTCCGTCTGGGTACCATCTACAAAAGAATGATTTTGATGGTATAATATGGGAACAAACTAAGGGTTAGCACTCTTAATCATAGGGTTTTAACATTCCTCAAAAAACGATTTCAATTCCTGTTTTGAGGCACTTAAATATGATTGAGCTTGCGGATAATGACCAGAAAAAACACTTCATCTCTGTAACATGAGATAGAAATACACATGGCATTTTAGCGCTAAATCAAAATGCTAAAAAACTAAGGAGTGGCCATGCATGTCATAAGACTGCCCAGTACAGGGTGACAGAATCTTGAAAGATGAAAAGGGGGGATTTTTAAAGCTAAGGATATGTCCCCCTTAAAATCATTTTTGGATATATGATCCTCCTGTCCCCACAGCCCCAACCACTCTATGTTTACCTCTTAGAAAGTGCCCAACGTTACGTACATCCCCTCTTTCCTCCGCGCGCTGCCGGCCTCTGCTTGCTAGAAAATGCAAGCAGAGGGGCGGGACGGCAGTCGCGTCTGTGATTGGACTGCTGAGCGAAGCCAATCACGGACGCGGTGCCGGGATGTTCATTGTGGGAGGGGGAAAGAGGGAAGTAAAGTAAAGTATGGGACACTTCTAAGAATAAAAACAGAGCGGGGTTGGGGCTGGGGGGAGAAGGGGGAATCCTCATCTTAAGGGTTTTTACACTAGGGGAGGAATCCTGAGGGAGGGAGAGAGAGGAGGGGGAGGGGGAGAGAAGGGCTGCAGTAGCATGACAACCTTCTCCCGGAGGCTAGGTAGGGGCAGAGTCCTATATGGACTCTGCTATCCTCCTGGCTGGGCAGTTTTTGGGATTTGAGGGGGGGATGCTACAGGAGATCCTTAGGAGCTGGGATGTGAGGTAAGGATTAAATACACTACATGATGGGGCCAGTAGTGGGGGGGGATTAAGTTTTGGGGGTGGACATGCCCTTAATGTAGACCTATATGATCACCAGCTAACTTTGAACAATGTCCTATCTCAAATACTGCACCAGATTTTTCTGGTTATCCTACCTGATAAATCAGGCACACTTTGCTACTACTGACCTTAACTGGCACATTCAGCATTTTGACTCAATGCATAACTGATTCTCTTTTTGCGGACCCTTATAGAGGACATTTTGGTCTAGCACTTGACCACGCCTAGGTGATTCAGTTGTTCAGTAGAGGCTGAGCATGTTGGACCATCCAAAACCAACCCACAATAGCAAGGGGTTAAATTATTACTATTATTGTTGACTAATATAGCACCAAATATTTCCGTGGCACTTTACGTGAATTAGATTAATGATGAAAAAAGACATGTGTAAACAAGGTAGTGCAAGAAATACAAAGAGCAAATAATTCAAGTGCTAGGTCCAGAAGCATTCAGTGTGGGAACTGACCAGCATACTGGTGGAACAATAGGAGGAGGGCCCTGCCCAAGGGAGCTTCAGTCTAGAGGAAAAATTAAATGATTTTTTTAAAATAAAGACTCTGTAGAAGAAATGGTAGCATAATATACTAAACTAAGAATTTATAAAGGGCAGTCCCTAGATGCTCCCTTTCCCACCCCCCAACACCTTATAATTATTTGTTAAAACAATGTCTCTACAATACTTTACTTTGTTCATTCTGCCAGCGCTGTAAACCGGCCCTGGCTTGCTGGAACTGCAACAGGGTGGCACGCACTGAGGCTCGTCCGGATTAGGCTGAGAGGCAGACACTACGGAAAACGGCTGAGGGCACTACTGGACGCAGGGGGAAGGATGAGAAAAAGTAAATTGTTAGAAAAGCGATATTTTTTTGAACAAATAACTATAGCAATTTGGGGTGGGAGAGGGAGCCCTACATACAGGAAAACGGGCATGGAGTTAGGGGAGGTGAGAGAAAAAATGGGAGGGGAGAGATGGGGGAGAGGCTTCACATGAGCATGTCAAAAATACGGAGAGGACGGCTGTACAGGAGGCAGAGAAAAACCTTTTCCCACAGGGAAGTAAGCTACTACTCCTTGATTTCCGACTGGATGGACGCAAGCAGAAGTAACAATGGGGCGACGGTATTCAGGTTTAATTATAGTTTAGGGGGTGGATATGCCTTTAAAGGGACAGTTTAGTGGGAAATTATCACATATTGTTTAATTGTTAGTTGTGGGTAATTGAATACCTTAGTATTTAATATTCTCTCCCATTTTTGAAAATACAGTGATTTCATTACCTTTGCCTGTTCCTGTGTGATATTAGTGAGCTGACATTCGGTGTCTAAACGGTCTTTTTCTTCCCGGTGCACCACATACCTTGGAATGTTCCTAAACATGTTATTTATACTGATTGGCTGTGGATGGTTGTCAAAAATGCTCAGGATTCTACTGAGAAACTGATATCAACCAGCAGGTCTCTACTAGGGTCCTGCCAACCGAAGTCAGTATTCGGTTGCATTTTATGTTATACACAGAACAATGCGGAATTGCAGATTCCAGGTCACTGGGATTGAAAAATACTGTCTTTTTCTGAAAAGTACATGTATTGCATGAACACTTCCCTTTAAAGTACAGGAAATCGGTATCTATTCATTCACAGGGAGGTGCATCACGTAATTTTCCAACCTCACTGTGACGGGGGTAACAAGAGATACACTTAACCTCACTGGCGCGTATTGATTGTAAATTAAAATCAGTTTTAGTGTCCCTTTAAACTATAAGCTAAACTTTGGCCACTTGACTTTCAAGAAGTTCATCCTCTCACTAATACATAAAGAAGTACATTTGTACTCATACAGCGAAGCGCCAGAGACAAACAACAAAACAATTATTATTATTATTATGGATTTATATAGCGCCAACATATTCCTGGCGCTTTACAAGTTACATAGTATACCATTACATACTGGTGGTAATACATGATATATACAACAGTCATAATATTAGATCACAGGTCTAATCAATAAGCAAAAGAGTGATGAGTTTTATACAGCATTTTATACCACAATACAATAGGAGAGAGGACTCTGCACCAAAGAGCTGCAGTCTCAGAGGAAATGGAAGGTGAGACATAAGGTTGCAGAACTCAGTGGCTGTAAATGATTGGCAGTGGTTTGTGTGGAAAGCGCGAGTGGATAATATGGGTAGGTTTAGGCCAGATTATATCTTGATTTGAAAAGGTGGGTTTTTAAGGTACGTTGAAGGTATTAGGGACGGAGGAGAGTGACGACAGACTGAGGAAGTGGAGTAGTACAGGCAGAGGGGCAGCACGAGCAAAGTCCTGAATATGAGGATGGGAAGAGGTTGACAAGGGTGGATAAAGAGGAGATTGTTTGCGGAGCAGCGTTTGTGCTGGGACAATATCGGGTGGATCAGCTCTGAGAACATATGAAGGGGCTGTATTGGATAGTGCTTTCTGGATAGGTACGCAGCTAACTTTTGAAATTCAAAATTGCCCGGTTCATTCAGAAATGAATGAACCGCGGCAGCAGAGTTGAGGATGGATTGAAGAGGAAGATTGTGATTTTTGGGGGGAGCAGAGTTTGTGCCTGGGGACCAATACGGTTGGATCAGCTTGCAGAAATATGAGGGGCGTATGGATAGTGCTTCTAGGATAGGGTAAGCAGCAATTTTGAAAAAATTGTCAATTGCCCGGTGTCATTCAGAAGATGAGATGAACCCGGGCGCAGAGTTGAGGATGGGATTGAAGCGGGGGCAGGTGGTGTTTGGTAAACAACCACTGGCAGGATTGATTAGGGCATGGCTGGTATTTTTGTAGCTTATCGAGAGGAAGGATATTTGTTGAGTAGGACCGAAAGGAATGAGCAAGCGAATTGGAATGGGCACTTGACCATTTGAAGGAAAGAGCGGAATCTAGCGTTATTCCCAGGCAGCGGACATGAGGAGTGGGGTATAGGGTATTGTTAATATAATAGTAAGACTAGGGAGGGGGGACAGATCCTGAGGTGGGAAAATGGTTGCGGTGGTAGGCGCGGAGGATGACGGACAGAGGCAGAGATGGAGCACTAGGCAGTTGGGGACCTGGGATGTCAGTGTAGGGAGGTTCGGGGCAGGCAGAATGTAAATTAGGCATCATCCAATACAGGTGATATGGAATTCCCAAATGAACTAATGAGTTGTCCCAAGGCCATAGGTGTAGATGTTGACCGAGTTACTGAAGCCTTGCCCTTGCGGGACCACCAACAGGGGGAGGTGAGGGTGGAGCTATTCCAGAGTTGAAACACACTAAGGTCCATACCAAGGAGAAAGGGGATAGCAAGAAAGTGCATTGTTGGAGTACCAAGGTAGGCCGGGATGAAGAAGAAGAGGTGATAAACAGTATCAAAAGCAGAGAAGAAGAATGACAAAGGTGGACCCTTTAGATTAGCACTAAATAGATCATTGGTCATTAGTGAGGGCATTCGTGGAGGGTTTAGGCGGAAGCCTGACTGGATGGTCAAAGTAGGTCAAAAGGAGAGAGCAGACAGATGATTGACCAGTTCTTTTCAGTAGTTGAAAGCAAATGGAGAAGGGAGACAGGCCGTGCTGGAAAGAGCAGACGAGTTGAGGAGGGTTTTAAGTATAGGGGTACCACGGCATGTAATAGGGAAATATGGAGAGGGACAGAGAGGATGGAGAGGGACAAGTTAAGAGAGAGGTTTAGGGGCTGTATGAATGAAGAGGAGAAGAGGGGAATAAGATTAGAGGGAATGGGGTCAAGGGGGGTGGTCGTTGAGACATGTCTGGATAGGAGAGAAAGAGACCTGTTCTGTAATGTGGTAAGCTAGTATGGTACAATTAAACGACTTAACCACTGAAGGTGTAGCTGTGCCTGGTGACGTAGGAGGGGAGGAGTTGGAACGTTAGGGGGAGTTTGTTTAGCTTGACAGGAAACCATTTTGGATGTTTTTGATTTTTCTGTGAATATAAGACAATATGATTTCATCAGCCCAATAAATGGGGGTAGGCAGAGGACGTCGGCAAACAGAGCCGGGAGTTGGAACACTCTTTAAAAGACTGGATGGAGTTTATGGGTTATGTGGTGAGTGAAGAGAAATTAGTTTGTTGATAAGATTAAAGACCGCATGATTCCAATAAAGGGCACTTTTAATTCAAGAAAGTATATTATTGTGTCTCTTGGCCAGCGTCATTCGGTACTGCGGGATTGTGTTTATCGTTCATATGCGCAACGACAATCATCTCTCACGTTGCCTCTCATTAGATGCCAAGAAGGCTTTTGTGGCGGTCAGCTATGATTGCCTTCAATTAACCTACAACAGATGGGATGTGGACCTTCAGCACTAAAGGCAACTGTGGTCCAAAACAAGTAGGGTTAAATGAAAGTTGTAAGTGAAAAATGTTGTATCGAGCAGAGGGACGCATCAACAGCAGAGTACACCTTAGACCAGCATGAATGAGATATAAAACTTCAACGCTTATTAGTGATATTAAAAATAGCAAAACGTTTTTTTCAACACGATACCACCCATTGGAGAGGGAGACCAAGGGAGGGGGCGCGAGTGGCCCTGACGTGTTTCGCGGTAACTTCGCTTAAATGAAAAGCTTGCAGTATACTCCGTTACACTGAGCCACAACAATACACCATCTATGGCTGGAGCTGTAGGAAATACATGGGGTGGACTGTTCAAATCTCCTGCTTCCAGTAGGTTGAGTGGACATCCCCTGACCTTCTGACCGGCCTTTCCTCCGGGGGAGAAGCATGCTCAGTTGGGGGGAGACTATTGCTGGAGGAAATCTAGGAAGATACCGGGGAAAAAAATTGACCAGTTAGAAGGGGGAGCCTATTAATGCAGACAGGGTGGTACAGGCTAAAAAACGAAAAGTTCAACCAGGAAGTTACATGTTGTTTTGCTGAACCTTTCAAGCAATTCACTTATCAAAATTTTTATCTAGATGATGTGATTAGGTTTTATTTTGAGGTGTGATGGAAGGCTTTTTATATAATTATTACTACGAATTTGAGGACACAGTACCTTTACCAAGATAATGTTACTATTACACAGAATAATGGGTGACTCTCAGAAATGTATATTAATGAATGTTACTAGACAAGGGTTGCCCCTATTACCCCATTTTCTCACATCCTAAACAAGGAGCATTCTATCATATAAAACACATCAACCTACCCACATATTCCGTTTCCAACTTACAGTTAAAACACAAATGTTTGAATATGTAGTAATTTAAGGGTAGGTTCCACCCCATTTTAGAAACTTTTTCTGTAGTGTAGGGTTCCCTCCTAAAACCCCATAGATTTTTGACAGCAGAACTCCCCGATCTGACTTACTTTATTGCCTCTGGCCTACTGCTGCAGAGGAAATGAGAGGCAGCCAACCACGGACGCGGTTTCGGCTGTAAGAAGCGGGGGAAAAACAGGCAAAGTAAGCAGAGATCGGGAAAAGTTTTGCTGGAAAAAATCTGGCGGCTTGGGGTGCGGAGGAAGCCCATCAACACTACCGAAAAACGGGATTCTATACTAGGGGGGGGGGGAGAAGAAATCAGGAGGGAGGGGAAGTTGCACGGGCATGTGCAAATTCTACCGGAGGAGAGACGAAGCAGTCATATATGGACTCGGCCAGGACCATGGTGGTCAGTTTTTTGGACTTTTTGAGGGACACTTAAGGATGAAACCATTTGGTGCAGGGATGTAAGGTAAGGATTTAAACACTAACGTGGGGGCCATCGGGGGGTTTAATATCGTTTTGGGGTGGACATGCCCTTTAAATAAATTCGACTGCTAAACCAGATCCAACTCCAAACCCTACTCAAGTGACCCAAACAAGGCCTTCATTTTCCTTTAAAGGCCTACTTAGGGGCCCTCCGTCTTACCCAATGGTTGCCAATTAATCATATAGCGGTTTGAAGAATAACAGATTATGTATGACTGTTTGCCCCCCAAAGCATTGATATTTTTCAGACACTACCAATTTTTTTACCAAAGTGTTTTACCTCCATTCGTAACCAAACCCCCAAGACATAAGTGTCTCAATATTTAAAAGATGATATAGGAGGATGAAATGCCCACCAGATTTTCTAAAATATTTAAGCATCACTTCTGGCTCAAAATTGACGGATAATTAAATCTGGACAATAAATCTAAGTGGAGTAGCAACATACAACTGCCTTACCTCTACGGGCTCGTTCACCTAGAAACTGAAAGAAACTGACAAAACGCACAAACAGTGTGTTTCTGGTTCAGTTGTATCCATTTTTTGTTATACATTTGTACCATTTGTTAACAAGTGTATCCATAGGTTTCTATAGAACATGCATGAAAACAACAGAGCAGTTAAATGCTGCTATTTGCTTGACGGAATATAACGCAGCAGGTGTGACGTGATTTATGATATCCTATGGGGTTTTATGTTTGTCCATTTTTTTTAAACGCACTTGGGTTACCCAAATCGAACTGTTAAAAATTTAAAGTTGTATTTCTCTGATTACCCATATAAAGGAGAACTAAAGTCTCCAGACAACATTGTCCCAATAGGGGGGGGAATCAGAGCACATCACATAAACAACAACCAAGCTGTGTCTCACCTCTTCCTTGCTGGGCCATTGGGTGAGATTTATGGAAAACAATCGTGAGGTATAGGGGTTTTACAGCTCCCCAACCGTGGGTAAACCCCAGCTAGGTTGGTCGCATAAGGCACATGCTCTGTAATGCCACCAGATCCAAAAACAAGGAAGACTCCTAGAAGCGGAAGCCAATCACATACAGCACAGAGATCATCCCTCCCCGAACAGAACAGAGATTACAGTTTTTTGTTTTCAAACAACATTCCAGGCTCCTCTACAAACATGATTCATAATCCTCTACCTTTTCATACAAAAAAAGAAAAGTAATCTATTTCATAGCATGGTTGTAAGAAACAAAATACTAACGATTCAGAAAAAACATAAAAATAAAAGTAAGTCTGGGGAATTAGAAACCTACAACGTTTTATTTCTGTATTGCTAAAGCAGAAGCCAACCTTAGGTAACAGAGATAGTAGTATATGGCTACATATCACTGGTAAAATGTAGAATCTTTTTACTAGAACTTAATGGAAACAAAAATAAACAAGTTGGGGATTAAACTGTATTCTTCTGAACTGTGGTAATTATACTGGCATTTTACAAGGGAGCCACCAACTGAGTAAGATGGACACTTAGGTACTTAAACAGCATCATCTTTGCGTTTCACCATAATAGAAACAAAAAAAGAGAAGTCACGTGGGTATTAAACTTATGAATAGTGCATAATTTTTAAAAACTCGAACAAGCAGAGGCTATGTTGGATACATTGGAGAAGCTTTATTTTTGCTTAATGAATCCTAAAAAAATTTAATTGACTTTTGAAAGCTGCTGTTACCATGCAGTTGATTTTCCAGCACTCTACTGAATGGTTAATAAATTATGGTAAACACATCAAGCTTTTCAAGTCTTTCAAGGACCTCCATATTGTGTGTGAAATGTGAAAATGTGAAAACATTCTGTGCATAGAGGAACTGAATACGGGGTTCAGGGGGACATGACTTTTTTTGATGAGCCTTCATGGAGCTGGGGTTGTACTGCAACAACAGAAAGCCATTTTATTTTACAGAATCTACTTCACTCACATGTACATAAATGCAACACTTACTAAAAGACGAGAGAAGAATCGCCATACAATGTATAGGTGTTCTGGGGAGAAAAACGTTCACATTAGGTTTTAAAAAATTTAAGTTAGTATCCTCTTAAATCTATACTACAGACATTTACAAAACTGATTCTTTGAAAAAAATGTATAGAATAAGTGGTATTGATCAATTTTGCAATTGGGTTACCAAGGATTACCTAGATAGGACTAGGATGGACGTAGGTTTTATTCACTCAATATACTAATAAAAGCTCTGCACCCCAGGTTAAAACTGCCATTAAAACATTCCTAGTGCGAATCAAATCACAAGCAGCTTGTAGATACTTCAATTGCACAAACTACATGATTTTGTATCTCCTGTACTACGAATCCCACTTTAACTCCTCCCCACCATCTATTTAAACTAATGAGAATGGAAGAGTCACAGTTTTCTTTTTTAACGACAAACACAACAAAGTTACTTGAACGCTGGACAGTATGGGTGGTGTTAAGAGATTCTGACAGATATCAAACCATTTTTAATAAAACAAATAATGCCATGTTCTCATCTTTTTATATTGTGAATTACATCGGTTTGGAATGATATGAATGTTTCTCCGCCCAAGGGCAACAGTTCAATAAGATAAAACATTATCAGGTATTCAATTTTAGAGTACTTAAAGACTGGAGTCAATAGCCCTTTCATCCACTTCTTCCCCACCCCCTCTTATAGTTAGTTTTCCTTTTGTACTCCCTAACCTAATAGGAGCTACCAATCTTCCTCCTAATAGGAAGAATGAGACAGTACTTTTTCTTAATTAGCGTGTGATACATGTATATCGAGTTGTATATAAATAGAATATTCACAGACGTTTCACATTGAAAATGATTTTGTCATGTCTAATGTATCTGATGTCAGTGTTTAAAAACATCACTTCAAAAAGTAAACAATCCTTTAATTGTATTGAAGAACAAGAGGTTTAAAGAGCTAGTCTTACCTCTTGTTCTTCAATCAATTCCCCAGGAGCGATGACCCTAAGATGGCAGAGACTTATCTTACACGCGATCTCCGCAGCGCGGAGGATCGCAACCACTTCCTGGCTTCAGAGCATAAGCGCACATGCCCGATAATGCGGTCGGGAAAGTTCCCGGATGCGCTGCGGAGGATCGCGTGTAAGGTAAGTTCTGCCATTCTTGTCCATCCTCTGGGGAATGGATGAAGAACAGGAGGTAAGGCATAGGCTCCTTAACTCATCGTTCACTTTTGAAGATTGAAACTATTTTTAAAACACTGAGCATTAGATAAAGTTAGGAACAATGCCCAAAAATAGTTTTTCACTTTTAGGACGTGACTATTCTTGTTAATGATTTTTTACATAAACAAAAATAAAATTTTTAAAAAGAAGAATAATGCCATGTCTTTTAATAGGTATACCAACAAGTTTCATGACTGTGGAATAATTAGCAGGACAGACAGGTAGATAGAGAAACATGAGAGCTAGATACATAAGCCCCAACTAAAAGATGGCCATACACCAACCTTGGAAAGCAGGCACGAGCCTCAAAAAACTTTGAATAGTTTTACCGTCCTGTCAGAGAAAACTATCAGCACGCTTATTGGGCAGCACGCGTAGTTAACTCTGAACCAGAAAAGTGGTCGGGACCATGTCAACTGCTGTGTGAAGGATTGCGTGTACGTTAAGTTTCTTCTTTTTTGGTCCGTCGCTCCTGAATTGTGAAAGACGGTACTTCAATCAATACATTAAGTATCGTCATGTATTACATAGTTATGAGTTGAGGAGATGCAAATTTCTTGAGGTACGTATAGAATACCAGTAAAAGAGAGAGGACTTATACGCACAGTGGTGTAACGAAACTGCATCAAACTCAAGGTTTGCTTATAATGCTGTGAACTTGTAATAGAAGATTTTAAGCCCATACCAACAGGCGGTCCCGACGGTTTCGAGCCCACGTGCCCTAGTTCATGGTGACATTATAGACATATGTTTATGAAAACTTTATATACAACCATCAACAGGTTTCAACTTTTAGCGTAAAATACAAATGTTTTGTGTGAAATCTCTGAACATGCTTCATGTAATTGGGCCTTGGAAAACATGTTTATTGACAACTGAATACCGCCAACAGCATGAGTGATGATAGGCGTCAAACGTTTCTGTGTCTCTAAAGCATGTATTGTTGCGGCTCTAGGTGTGTGTGTTAAAGCGGGCGTCATTCTGTTGATCTGTTCTGTGAGCTGAGGTTTTTTTATTAATGGCGGTGCCTATTTTTTGAATTAGTTAGCATTATGTCAATTGTTGCACTTTAAACAGTTGATCCGTGCTCAAGGAAGACTTTATATTGACTATTACATTCGAATGAATAAAGTTCGTTCTGGTCCGAATGAAAGTGCATGATTCGTTGTTCTTTTAGTTGTGCTCTGTGCAGTGTGTGACTGTGCGCGCAGTGTGGTTTTGTGCTTAAGTCACAGGTACTGCCAGGTAATACCCATGTCATACCCCCAACGTACGCGGTTTGAGTAGGTGGGACTGGGGCATGTCTGCGATGTTGCAGTGGGCGGGGCACAACTATTCTAGGGTGTGGACGGTCTGTCTGGGGGCATGGTATGTATGTTGTGGTGCTAGGAGGCCATGGATGTGACATTGTGCCATGGTTGTTGAGTTTGGGGCATGTTTTCGGGCGTTTGGGGGTGGTTGGTCTGGTGTTTGGCCTGTGGTGTGCGGCATGGAGTTGTGTTTGTGGATGTCGTGGGCGATGATTTGGCAGTGTACTGGATGTTGGAGGCATGGTCATGATGTAGGGGTTGGTAATTTTTGTTTGGGGGTAATGACCCACAATATCTGGGGGCATCGGTTACAACTTTGAGGCATGGTGTGAGATGCAGTGTAATTGATGGTTGTGGTGATGTGCACAAACCGTGATATTGCGGGGCGTGGGAGGCATGGGCATGACAGTTTGGGGCTGCTCGTGATGTTGGTGATGTAGCACCCTTTGGAGGCATGATCATGATGGTTTTGGGTCATTTCCATGTGCTACAGCACCATTTCGGAGGCTTTGCCTTTAATTTCTTAGAGCATGCAAATGTGGTTACATGTCACCAATAGTTACATAGTCTTCCATGGGTTATCATTTTGGAAAACCTTTTCAGGCAGCAATTGTAAGCACTAACAACAGACTTAAGGGAAATGTTGAGAATTGTTGCCCTGTGTCTGCAGCGCTCAAGAGTTGCTGTAGACGATACATTAAGTGTTTGGTGTGTCACAGAAGGAGAGTGACTGGGGACGCTTGTATGGTTGTGAGTAGGGCGGCACAGAGCCAAGGCCCTTATCTGAGTGCTTGAAGCGGGGCATCAAACCTTGAAAATAACGCAGGCTTTTGTTGTTTCAAATTGGGACTTCATGGCATTGGCTGCCCCGTCCAGAGTGTCGTCGCCTTTATGTGTGTGCAGTTTGGTGTGCATGGCTGTGGAGTGAGCAATACATACTTACAAGATTTCTTCTTTTTATAGTAGATATGTGCATTATCGAGTTCTTCGTTCTAGTTCGTTTCTGCTTTGAAGATTTACATTCGCATTGGTACTAGCAAAAAACATGAAAGATCCCACGCCAAGGTTTGGCTAGGGATCCCCAGGGGTGGGAAGGACAAGTAAAATCACACTATAGCCTCCTGCCAAGCAGTAGTTGCCTGTAAAATTCAATTGTTGTGCTCTGATCCTTTTAAATCAGAAGAAATCATTATGACTGTAGCTGCTAACTAAGAATTGTTAATCTTTGTGTCATTTATGGAGGGTATTTTTTCCAACGGGATCGATAAACAGGACAAACTACAAGAATGTAATTGCCAGTGTGCCCCCCAGTTGATTCAGTACATCACAATATGTCAAGCTACACAGTCAGATCTACAGTAATAACAATATGTCAAGCGGACCACAGTCTGATTCTCCTATACATCACAATAGGCCAGGGTACCAGGTCTGATTCCCTGTACATACAATTGGCCAGTGTACCACAGTCCCGATCTCTTGTACATCACAATATGGCCAGCGTTGTTACTGCAGTACGGTCTCTCTGGAATCACAATATGGCAGTTCGTACTCCAGTCTGATCCCTCTGTACATCACACTATGGCTAGGTACCACAGTCCGATCTCTCTGTATAATCACAATCATGGCCCAGTGCTTACCAACAGTTGATCTCACGTACATCACCACATATGCCAGCGACCACACCAGTCAATGATCCACCGTAATCAAACAATATGGCAGTGGTACCACAGTCTTATCTCTACTGTACATGCACAATATGGCCAGTGTACCACAGTTGATCTTATGTACCTAAAACACATATGGCAGTGTAACCACAGTATGATCTCTCTGTACATATTAACTATGGCCAGTTGTTACCACAGTCTTATCTCACCTTACATAAAATATGGCCAGTGTACCAGGCTGATTCAAAGTAAGTACATCACAATATGTTCAAGCGTACCACTGTGATCCACAGGGACATCACAATATGTCAAGCGTACCACAGTCTGATCTCCCTATACATCAAAATATGGCCAAGCGTTACCAGAGTCTCGATCTCTTGTAGATCACAATATGGCAGCAGTACAAATCTGATCTCTCTATACATCACATATGGCCCGTGTAGCCCAAGATCTCTCTGTACATCACAATTTATGGTCAATTGTATTACACAGTTGCTCTCTTGTACGTTCACAATATGGCACGTGATACCAGTCTGATCTCTTGTACATCACCAATATGGCCAGTGTACACCGTTGATCTCTCTGTACATACAATATGGCAAGTGTAACACAGTTTTCTGATCTCTCTGTGACATCACAATATGGCCAGTTGTACCACAGTCCGATCTCGCTGGGACATCACAATATGGCCAGTGTATACCACAATCTGATATCTTTGTACATCACATAATTGCCATTGTACCACAGTCTGATCTCACCGTACATCACAATATGCCGTGCACCACAGTCTGATCTCTGTACATCACAATATGGCCAGGTACCACAATCTGATCTCTTGTACATCACAATATGGCCAGTGTACACAGTCTGATCTCCCGTACATCACAATATGGCCAGTGACCCAGTCTGAGCTCCACCGTACATCACATAATGGCCAGTGTACACAGTCTGATCCTCTGTACATCACAATATGGCCAGTGTACCACACTGATCTCTTGTACATCACAATATGGCCAGTGTACCACAGTCTGATCTCACCGTACATCACAATAGGCCAGTGTACCACAGTCTGATCACCGTACACACAATATGGCCAGTGCAACCACAGTCTGACTCTTGTACATCACAATATGGCCATTGTACCACAGTCTGATCTCTGTACATCACAATATGGCCAGTGTACCACAGTCTTGATCTGTACATCCCAATATGGCCAGTGTACCACAGTTGATCCTCTCTGTATATCACATATGGCCAGTGTACCACAGAACTCTACGTGCCTACAGAGTCATTCCATTTAACGTACAGTCTGATCTACCTACATAACAATATGGCCTGTACCACAGTCTGATCTCACCTAATCACAATATGGCCAGCGTACCAGAGTCTGATCTCTTTGTAGATCACAATATGGCCAGCGTACACAATCTGATCTCTCTATACATCACATAATGGCCATGTAGCCCAATCTGATCTCTCTGTACATCACAATATGGTCAATGTACCACAGTCTGATCTCTCTGTACGTCACAATATGGCCAGTGTACCACAGTCTGATCTCTCTGTACATCACAATATGGCCAGTGTACCACAGTCTGATCTCTCTGTACATCACAATATGGCCAGTGTACCACAGTCTGATCTCTCTGTACATCACAATATGGCCAGTGTACCACAGTCTGATCTCTCTGTACATCACAATATGGCCATGTACCACAATCTGATCTCTTTGTACATCACATATGGCCAGTGTACCACAGTCTGATCTCACCGTACATCACAATATGGCCAGTGCACCACAATCTGATCTCTTTGTACATCACATAGGCCAGTGTACCACAATCTGATCTCTTTGTACATCACAATATGGCCAGTGTACCACAGTCTGATCTCACCGTACATCACAATATGGCCAGTGCACCACAGTCTGAGCTCACCGTACATCACAATATGGCCAGTGTACCACAGTCTGATCTCTCTGTACATCACAATATGGCCAGTGTACCACAATCTGATCTCTTTGTACATCACAATATGGCCAGTGTACCACAGTCTGATCTCACCGTACATCACAATATGGCCAGTGCACCACAGTCTGAGCTCACCGTACATCACAATATGGCCAGTGCACCACAGTCTGCTCTGTACATCACAATATGGCCATTGTACCACAGTCTGATCTCTGTACATCACAATATGGCCAGTGTACCACAGTCTGATCTGTACATCCCATATGGCCAGTGTACCACAGTTTGATCTCTCTGTATATCACAATATGGCCAGTGTACCACAGAACTCTAGCGTTGCCTACAGGAAGTTCAATTCCATTTTAACGTTACAGTCTGATCTCACCTTACTAACAATATGGCCAGTGTACCACAGTCTGATCTCACCGTAGATCACAATATGGCCGTTACCCAAGTCTGATCTCACCGTCATCACAATATGGCCAGTGTACCACAGTCTGATCTCTGTGCATCAACAATATGGCCAGTGTAACCACATCTGATCTCTCTGTACATCACAATATGGCCATGTACCACAGTCTGATCCACCTTACATCATCACAATATGGCCAGTGTACCACAGTCTGATCTCACCGTACTCACAATATGGCCAGGAACCAGTCTGATCTCACGTTACATCACAATATGGCCATGTACCACAGTCTGATCTCCGTATATATCACATATGGCCAAGTGTACCACAGTCTGATCTCTCTATATATCACATATGGGCCTGTAACACAGTCTGATCTCACCATACATCACAATATGGCCACTGTACCACAGTCTGATCTCACCGTACATCACAATATGGCCAGTGTACCACAGTCTGATCTCACCATACATCACAATATGGCCAGTGTACCACAGTCTGATCTCTCTGTACATCACAATATGGCCAGTGTACCACAGTCTATCTCTCTGTACAACTCACAATATGGCCAGTGTTACCATAGTCTGATCTCTCTGTACATCACATATGGTCAGTGTACCAGTCTGATATCTCTGTACATCACAATATGGCCAGTGTAACCACATCTGATCTCTCTGTACATCACAATAGGGCCAGTGTACCACAGTCTAATCTCTCTGTACATCACAATATGGCCGTGTACCACAGTCTGATCTCTCTGTACATCACAATTGGCCAGTGTACCACAGTTCTGATTCACCGTACTCACAATATGGCCAGTGTACCACAGCTGATCTCTCTGTACATCACAATCTCACCGTTCATCACAATATGGCCAGTGTACCACAGTCTGATCTGTACATTACAATATGCCAGTGTACCACAGTCTGATCTCTCTGTACATCACAATATGGCCAGTGTACCACAGGACTCTAGCGTCGCCTACAGAAGTTCATTCCATTTAACGTTACGTCTGATCTCACCTTACATAACAATCATATGGCCAGTGTAGCCACAGTCTGATCTCACCATACATCACAACATGGCCAGTGTACCACAGTCTAATCTCACCATACATCACAATATGGCCAGTGTATACCACAGTCTGATCTCACTGTACATACACAATATGGCCAGGTACCACGTCTGATCTCACTGTACATACAATATGGATCTCACGTACATCACAATATGGCCATGTACCACAGTCTGATCTCACCGTATATCACAATTGGTCAATGTACCACAGTCTGATCTTCTTACGTCACAATATGGCCATGTGTACCACAGTCTGATCTCTCTGTACATCACAATATGGCCAGTGTACCACAGTCTGATCTCTCTGTACATCACAATATGGCCAGTGTACCACAGTCTGATCTCTCCTGTACATCACAATATGGCCAGTGTACCACGTCTGATCTCACCGTACATCACAATATGGCCAGTGTACCACAGTCTGATCTCACCATATATCACAATATGGCCAGTGTACCACAGTCGGATCTCTCTATACCATCACATATGGCCAGTGTACCACAGTCGGATCTCTCTATACATCACAAATGGCCAGTGTACCCACAGTCGGATCTCTCTAACATCACAATATGGCCAGTGTACCCAGTCTATCTCACCATACATCACAATATGGCCAGTGTACCACAGTTCTGATCTCACTGTACATCACAATATGGCCAGTGTACCACAGTCTGATCTCACTGTACATCACATATGATCTCACCGTACATCACAATATGGCCAGTGTACCACAGTCTGATCTCACCGTATATCACAAATGGTCAATGTACCACAGTCTGATCTCTCTGTACGTCACAATATGGCCAGTTACCACAGTCTGATCTCTCTGTACATCACAATATGGCCAGTGTACCACAGTCTGATCTCTTGTACATCACAATATGGCCAGTGTACCACAGTCTGATCTCTCTGTCACTCACAATATGCCAGTGTACCACGTCGATCCACCGTACATCACATATGGCCAGTGTACCACGTCTGATCTCACCATATCCACAATATGGCCAGTGTAACCACAGTCGGATCTCTCTATACATCACAATGGCCAGTGTACCACAGTCGGATCTCTCTTAACATCACAATATGGCCAGTGTACCCAGGCTCTAGCGTCGCCTACAGGAAGTTCAATTCCATTTTAACGTTACAGTCTGATCTCACTTACATAACACATATGGCCAGTGTACCACAGTCTGATCTCACCATACATCACAATATGGCCGAGTGTACCACAGTCTACCTCACCATACATCACAATATGGCCAGTGTACCACAGTCTGATCTCACTGTACATCACAATATGCCAGTGTACCACAGTCTGATCTCACTGTACATCACAATATGATCTCACCGTACATCACTATGGCCAGTGTACCCAGTCTGATCTCACCGTATATCACAATTGGTCAATGTCACACGTCTGATCTCTCTGTACGTCACAATATGGCCAGTGTACCACAGTCTGATCTCTCTGTACATCACAATATGGCCAGTGTACCACAGTTGATCTCTCTGTACATCACAATATGGCCAGTGTACCACAGTCTGATCTCTCTGTACATAACAATATGGCCCAGTGTACCACGTCTGATCTCACCGTACATCACTATGGGCCAGTGTACCACAGCTGATCTCACCATATACACAATATGGTCCAGTGTACCACAGTCGGATCTCTCTATACATCACAATATGGCCAGTGTAACCACAGTCGGATCTCTCTATACATCACAATATGGCCATGTACCACAGTCGATCCTCCAACAACATCACATATGGCAGTGTACCACAGTCTACTCTCCCATACATCACTATGGCAGTGTACCACAGTCTGATCTCACTGTACATCACAATATGGCCAGGTACCACAGTCTGATCTCACTGTACTCACAATAGATCTCACCGTACATCACAATATGCCAGTGTACCACAGTCTGATCTCACCGTATCTCACAATATGGTCATTCCACACAGTCTGATCTCTCTGTACGTCACAATATGGCCAGTGTACCACAGTCTGATCTCTCTGTACATCACAATATGGCCATGTACCACAGTCTGATCTCTCTGTACATCACAATATGCCAGTGTACCACAGTCTGATCTCTCTGTACATCACAATATGGCCAGTGTACCACGTCTGATCTCACCGTACATCACATATGGCCATGTACCACACGTCTGATCTCACATATATCACAATATGGCCAGTGTACCCACAGTCGATCTCTCTATACATCACAATATGGCCAGTGTACCACAGTCGGATCTCTCTATACATCACAATATGGCCAGTGTACCACAGTCTGATCTCTCTGTACATCACAATATGGCCAGTGTACCACAGGACTCTAGCGTCGCCTACAGGAAGTTCAATTCCATTTTAACGTTACAGTCTGATCTCACCTTACATAACAATATGGCCAGTGTACCACAGTCTGATCTCACCATACATCACAATATGGCCAGTGTACCACAGTCTAATCTCACCCTTACATCACAATATGGCCAGTGTACCACAGTCTGATCTCACTGTACATCACAAATGGCCAGTGTACCACAGTCTGATCTCTACTGTACATCACAATATGGCCAGTGTACCACAGTCTGATCTCACTGTACATCACAATATGGCCAGTGTACCACAGTCTGATCTCACTGTAACATCAATATGGCCAGTGTACCACAGTCTGATCTCACCGTACATAACAATATGGCCAGTGTACCACAGTCTGATCTCACCTTACATCACAATATGGCCAGTGTACCACAGTCTGATCTCACCTTACATCACAATATGGCCAGTGTACCACAGTCTGATCTCACTGTACATCACAATATGGCCAGTGTACCAGAGTCTGATCTCACTGTACATCACAATATGGCCAGTTTACCACAGTCTGATCTCACTGTACATCACAATATGGCCTGTGTACCACAGTCTGATCTCTCTGTACATCACAATATGGCCAGTGTACCACAGTCTGATTCTCACCGTACATCACAATATGGCCAGTGTACCACAGTCTGATCTCACCATTTATCACAATTGGCCAGTGTACCACAGTCGGATCTCTCTATACATCACAATATGGCCAGGTGACCACAGTCTGATCTCTCTTGTACATCACAATATGGCCAGTGTACCACAGTCTGATCTCTCTGTACACCACAATATGGCCAGTGTACCACAGTCTGATCTGTACATACAATATGGCCATGTACCACAGTCTGATTGTACATCACAATATGGCCAGTGTACCACAGTCTGATCTACCTTACATCACAATATGGCCAGTGTACCACAGTCTGATCTCACTGTACATCACAATATGGCCAGTGTACCACAGTCTGACTCTCTGTACATTACAATAGGCCAGTGTACCACAGTCTGATCTCACTACATCATCAAATGGCCATATGGCCAGTGCACCCAGTCTCTCTGTACATCACAATATGGCCAGTGTACCACAGTGTGATCTGTCATCACAATATGGCCAGTGACCACAGTTGTGATCTGTACATCACATATGGCCAGTGTACCAGTCTGATCTCTCTGTACATTACAATTGGCAGTGTACCACAGTCTGATCTCACCGTACATCACAATATGGCCAGTGCACCACAGTCTGATCCACCGTCATCACAATATGGCCAGTGCACCACAGTCTGCTCTGTACATCACAATATGGCCAGTGTACCACAGTCTGATCTGTAATCACAATGGCCAGTGTACCACATCTTATGTACATCACAATATGGCCAGTGTACCACAGTCGATCTCACCATATATCACAATATGGGCCAGTGTACCACAGTCGGATCTCTCTATACATCACAATATGGCCAGTGTACCACAGTCGGATCTCTCATCACTCACAATATGCCAGTGTACCACAGTCTGATCTCTCTGTACATCACAATATGGCCAGTGTACCACAGGACTCTAGCGTCGCTACATGAAGTTCAATTCCATTTTAACGTTACAGTCTGATCTCACTCACTTACATCACAATATGGCCAGTGTACCACAGTCTGATCTCACCATACATCACAATATGGCCAGTGTACCACAGTCTGATCTCACCTGTACATCACAATATGGCCAGTTGACCACAGTCTGATCTCACTGTACATCACAATATGGCCAGTGTACCACAGTCTGATCTCACTGTACATCACAATATGGCCAGTGTACCACAGTCTGATCTCACTGTACACACAAATGGCCAGTGTACCACAGTCTGATCTCACTGTACATCACAATATGGCCAGTGTACCACAGTCTGATCACCGTACTAACAATATGGCCAGTGTACCACAGTCTGATCTCACCTTACATCACAATATGGCCAGTGTAACCAGTCTGATCTCACCTTACATCACAATATGGCCAGTGTACCACAGTCTGATCTCACTGTCCATCACATATGGCCAGTGTACCAGAGTCTGATCTCACTGTACACTCACAATATGGCCAGTTACCACAGTCTGATCTCACTGTACATCACAATATGGCCTGTACCACAGTCTGATCTCTCTGTACATCACAATATGGCCAGTGTACCACAGTCTGATCTCACCGTACACATCACAATATGGCCAGTGTACCAAGTCTGATCTCACCATTATCACAATATGGCCAGTGTCCACAGTCGATCTCTCTATACATCACAATATGGCCAGTGTACCACAGTCTGATCTCTCTGTACATCACAATTGGCCAGGTACCACAGTCTGATCTCTCTGTAACCACATATGGCCAGTGTACCACAGTCTGATTCTGTACATAACAATATGGCCAGTGTACCACAGTCTGATCTGTACATCACAATATGGCCAGTGTACCACAGTCTGATCTCACCCTTACATCACATATGGCCAGTGCCACAGTCTGATCTCACTGTACATCCAATATGGCCAGTGTACCCACAGTCTGATCTCTCTGTACATTACAATATGGCAGTGTACCACAGTCTGATCTCACCGTACATCACAATATGGCCATATGGCCAGTGCACCACAGTCTGCTCTGTACATCACAATATGGCCAGTGTACCACAGTGTGATCTGTACATCACAATATGGCCAGTGTACCACAGTGTGATCTGTACATCACAATATGGCCAGTGTACCAGTCTGATCTCTGTACATTACAATATGGCCAGTGTACCACAGTCTGATCTCACCGTAACTCACAATATGGCCAGTGCACCACAGTCTGATCTCATCGTTACATCACAAATGCCAGTTGCACCACAGTCATGCTCTGTACACACAATATGGCCAGTGTACCACAGTCTGATCTGTACATCACAATATGGCCAGTGTACCACAGTCTGATCTGTACATCACAATATGGCCGTGTACCACAGTGTGATCTGTACATCACAATGGCCAGTGTACCACAGTCTGATCTGTACATCACATATGGCCAGTGTACCACAGTCTGATCTCTCTGTACATCACAATATGGCCAGTGTACCACAGTCTGATCTCACCGTACATCACAATATGGCCAGTGTACCACAGTCTGATCTCACATATATCACATATGGCCATGTACCACCAGCGATCTCTCTATACATCACAATATGGCCAGTGTACCACAGTCGGATCTCTCTATACATCCAATATGGCCAGTGTACCACAGTCTGGTCTCTCTGTACATCACAATATGGCAGTTACCACAGGACTCTAGCGTCGCTACATGAAGTTCAATTCCATTTAACGTACGTCTGATCTCACCTTACATAACAATATGGCCAGTGTACCACAGTCTGATCTCACCATACATCACAATATGGCCAGTGTACCACAGTCTGATCTCACCTTACATCACAATATGGCCAGTGTACCACAGTCTGATCTCACTGTACATCACAATATGGCCAGTGTACCACAGTCTGATCTCACTGTACATCACAATATGGCCAGTGTACCACAGTCTGATCTCACCGTACATCACAATATGGCCAGTGTACCACAGTCTGATCTCACCGTACATCACAATATGGCCAGTGTACCACAGTCTGATTCTCACCATATTCACAATATCGCCAGTGTACCACAGTCGGATCTCTCTATACATCACAATATGGCCAGTGTACCACAGTCTGATCTCTCTGTACATCACAATATGGCCAGTGTTCCACAGTCTGATCTCTCTTACATCTCAATATATCTCTCTGTACATCACAATATGGCCAGAGTTCCACAGTCTGATCTCTCGTACATACACAATATGGCCAGTGTACCACAGTCTGATCTGTACATCACAATATGGCCAGTGTACCACAGTCTGATCTCACCTTACATCACAATATGGCCAGTGTACCACGTCTGATCTCACGTACATCACAATATGGCCAGTGTACCACAGTCTGATCTCTCTGTACATTACAATATGGCCAGTGTACCACAGTTGATCTCACTACATCACAATATGGCCAGTGCACCACAGTCTGATCTCACGTACATCACAATTGGCAGTGCACCACAGTCTGCTCGTACATCACAATAGGCCGTGTACCAGTCTGATCTGTACATCACAATATGGCCAGTGTACCACAGTCTGATCTGTACATCACAATATGGCCAGTGTACCACAGTGTGATCTGTACATCACAATATGGCCAGTGTACCAGTCTGATCTCTCTGTACATACAATATGGCCAGTGTACCAGTCTGATCTCACCATACATCACATATGGCCAGTGCACCACAGTCTGATCTCACCGTACATCACAATATGGCCTGTACCACAGTTGCTCTGTATATCACAATATGGCCAGTGTACCACAGTCTGATCTCTCTGTACATCACAATATGGCCAGTGTATCACAGTCTATCTCTCTGTACATCACAATATGATCTCCTGTACATCACAATATGGCCAGAGTTCCATCTGATCTCTCTGTACACCACAATATGGCCACTTGTAACCACAGTCTGATCTGTACATCACAATATGGCCAGTGTACCACAGTCTGATCTCACTTACATCACAATATGGCCAGTGTACCACATCTGATCTCACTGTCATCACAATTGGCCGTGTACCACAGTGATCTCTCGACATACAATATGGCCAGTGTACCAGTCTGATCTCACCGTACATCACATATGGCCAGTGCAACCACAGTCTGATCTCACCGTACATCACAATATGGCCAGTGGCAACCAGTCTGATCTCACCGTACATCACAATATGGCCAATGTACACACGTCTGTTCTCTCTATCTATCAAATATGGCCAATTACCACAGTCTGATCTCTCTATATATCACATATGGCCAGTTACCACAGTCTGATCTCACCATACATCACATATGGCCACTGTACCACAGTCTGATCTCACCGTACATCACAATATGGCCAGTGTACCACAGTCTGATCTCACCATACATCACAATATGGCCAGTGTCACCACAGTCTGATCTCACCGTACATCACAATATGGCCAGTGCACCACAGTCCCTCACCTTACATAACAATATGGCCAGTGTACCACAGTCTGATCTCACCGTAGATCACAATATGGCCAG
>CM033470.1:144282102-144450302 GCA_019447015.1 Hymenochirus boettgeri | reverse complement strand
GGCCATTGTGTCACAGTCTGATCTGTACATCACAATATGGCCAGTTGTACCACAGTGTGATCTGTTATATCACAATTGGCCGTGTACCACAGTCTGATCTCTCTGTACATCAGAATATGGGCCAGTGTACCACAGGACTCTAGCGTCGCCCACAGAAGTTCAATTCCATTTTAACGTTACAGATTAAATGTATTTAGTATGTTTACATGTTGGACTCATCGGTGACACGGGCTTGTTTGTTAATGGGTAACGCGGAGTATATAGGAGATTCGCATTGAAACAAACATTTGTTATCCTGAATGAAAAGCAAGTCGTTAAACTACACTCCCAGATCCTCCATTGCTCCGAGCTAAACACCCCCCCCCCCCATCATTGCTCAGTGATTTGTGTTAGGCAGGGCAGTGAGAAGGCTGGTGGGCCGCCCTTGTTCCCAGTGAAACACAAGCCCGCACTTTGGACTTAGCCTGCACAGTCTCCATTCAGTCCGCCATTAACCTTGAGGGAGTGTAGAGGGAGGCGGAGCAGGGTGTAGGGGCTTCCTAGCCCCGGACAGTGGATCCCATCGCCAGGCTCCCCTGATAGAAGTGACCCACATGCCTCTATTGGAAATTCCCCCCAGCGCTGCTCAGTTGACCTGTGCGCTCTGTCTCGCCTGTGGCCCTCCAGTCGGCTCGGGTTCTGTGGCGCATCCACCCCCAATTCTCTCCCTCTCCACGTTCTAGAGCATTGTGACCTGAGACCGGGGGAGGACGCTGTGGGTAGGGGAGCCGTCGCTCTCAGCATGGCCCTGCCTGTGGACATCCCTCTCCTTCGTTCTCCGGGTGCTGTCCTCGCTTTCATGTTTCTTTGCAGCCTGTGCGGTGAGTATGTGGGTTTGCCCACTTTGAGGAAGGGGGCACGGTGCCAAAGGGGATGCCAGGCTAGAAGTTTGGAATGGACAGTAACGGGACGAGGACACTTTTAGTACCACCCCACCCAGTGTCTAAGTATCCCGCACAGCGGACTGGACTCTCCTCACTGGGTCCATTACGGGACCGTTACTTTCCCTTCACCCCACTCTGCCATAAGACTAACAGTGTACACATCCCATAACATTCCTGCACACTCACCAATGTCCCCATGTGTGAGGATAGCCAACTAAGCGTCCCCTCCAGTGATTGGAGTTTCAGCGCTGGAAGGCCCATGATTGGACATCCTTAGACCCAGGGACCAATCAGCACAGTTTACCACAAACGTTGATTCTACTCTTTATTGTGTGTTGTGAGCGATTTGTTGTCCAGATCTACATACCCTACTCACTCTCTCCCCCTTCTCTTTAGACAACAATTGCTGGAGATGAGTGGGGGCTGAACCTTCATTCCTAAGCTTGTTCTATTTTCTGGGGCCTGTAAGCCACAAGGGTGGTTCAGATAGCTGTCAAATGAATCTGTAGTTTAAATGGATTGCCAAACAGGGATACAAACATAAACTCTTGTCTATCAGGACTGGGGTTAAATAAGTGTTCTGGAGTAACAAAAGCCTTACGATTTGCCAGGAAATTCTTCTTGGAACATTTACGTCTACAGATAGTCTTTATGCCTTTTATTGAGCAGCGCCGTTCCGTGGTTTTTATTTCATGCAATCTGACCCCATTGAAGACAATAATATCTATTTTTAGCCCTGCCAACAAGTTGTATGTTCACCTGTTATCACGCTGAGCTTTGTGTAAAGGCTTTTTTCGTGGTAACAAAAGCTTTGAGTCCCTATATTGGGGGGGGACCTTAGCAGTTCTTGTTTTGAAGTGTGTGTCCCACAGAATATGGCATTTGTTCCAGTGAATTAAACTACACTTTATTCTAACCATATGCTAAAGAAAAATTTTACTACTGTGTTTTTTTTTAAAAAATCACTTTTTTGTTTTATTTGTCCATAGCATACCTTAGCCTCAAACCCAAGCGCTGACCCATTTCATGTTTGCAATTACTCTTCATTTATAACTTTGATGTGTACAGCAAGATGATTGAATTTTATTAACACTAGAAAACAAAAAATATAGTTATATATAGACATTTAAGACATTTTTTTTAATATAAGCATTTGATCATTAGACCAAGAAACACACATCAAAGTGTAGTAGACAAACCCATTTAATGTTTCCAAATATTTATGATGCTATAAAGCAATATGAGTTAAAGAGCAATCACATCAAAATGTGTTTGTATACTGGCAGTAGTTGTGGGTGATTTTGAGGAATGATTAAGTACCTTCAACGGTTCGAAAACACATTTGTTCAATAAATAACAGTATTACTTTTTGAAAGTGGGCTCCGATCCTCCTGTGTTCCTCTGTGTGACTACCGGACATTGTAAGTGTTCTTTTGTTTGTTAAAACGTGCTACTAAGTGCACTGATTTTTCTGTTAAAACATTCCATTTATTCAAATAAGGTGTGTGATATTGTGTGTCAGCAAGCTAGGCACACTGTTTAACTTTGCCTATCAGTTCTGCTGTGTCTGCCATAATAAATTACAGACTTGTGACCAGGAAATAAGGAGTATTAGATGACATTCATGTCAGAAACCATTTTCAAGGAGAGCTAACCTCTGCATATGTAAAATATATTTATTTAATCCTTTAACGTTCGGTGCTAGAAATTGGACTGCAAAATCTCTGGCTCTTGGTATTTGTTTACCGTTGGTAATGCGCATGTACTTCTGTTTCTTCCATAGTAAAACAAACCTCTTTACATCAATGTGTTGTGCAACTTTGTGTTTTATGGCCTTAGTGGATAGCCTTATTCAATGAAATAATGTAACAGCCCTTTGGTTTGGAAAAAGTTTTGTTTACCGATGCCATAGAAACAGAATAGAAATCTACTTTCTAAGTTGAAAGGATGCTGAGAGCAGAAAGTGTATGTATACACTGCATACTGTCAGTTTTGTGTGTGTGGACATCTAGGTTGACATCTGTTCTAACCATCTTCTAGTACTACCCATATCTTGACTCTTATTGCCTGTTATTGCTTTTTAGTTTTAAATACTAACTTGGGATGATAATGTTCAGAGTCGGACAAAAGATCTGGTGAAGACACAGGGTCCTTTGTATTATGATTTCTGTATGTCACTTTTTTTATTAATTTGTTACAGCAGCATCTCTTGATGCTCTATGAATAAATGGTAGAAATGCTTTGTGGGTCCTATTACATCTCAAAAAATTCTCTTTTAACACCCTGGTAACATATTTCTTTGACTGCAGATCTCCGCCACAATGATATATTTAGCAGAGCCACTCAAGCATAAATGCTGCAGGCAGAGTTCCCCTTGTGACACTTGTGTCTTTAGGAAAAGCTAATGTCCAGTGCGGACCAATGACTTGAGATGCAAAGCATGGTTTGTGTAGAAAATGTTGCTAATATTTATGGTAAACGAGTCTAGTGAGCTTGCCTGCTTTTGCTGTTTACAATCTGAAGAGGGAATATTTGTCCCCTTTTAAAAATTCCATAGTATTTGTACCTTAACCGTGTATATACCATCATTTCTCTCCCATCAACCATTCAGCCAAGACGAAGGTCTGTCTTCCCGGCAAAACTCCCGACTGACAGTTCTTCGTGACGCGTGTGCGTCTATCGAGGGCAATTAATCGGCTGTTGTTTCCAGACCTGTCTGATTCAGATTACAAACTGTTTGGACGTTGGTTGCAACCTCTTTGGCCCGAACAATCGATATACTGAACTATCAGCAAATCTGGCCAAAAATTGTATAGTGTGTTCACAGCCTTTGTTGTTATCAGCAATGTGTATGAAGTGAAAATTACCAGTTCGTGGGTGATTAGCTATTTCTTTGCTGAAAAAACACACTCTGAAAGCTTTAATTCATTTTACTTCATTTATTTGTGATGCGTGTGTGCCACAACTTTCGGGGAGTGTCCCCCTTCCGCGATGTACCTGAGGAAGGGGACACTCCCCGAAATCTGCACGCACGTACTGCTCTGACTGAGGAAGAGGGTTGATGCCTCGAAGTCTAAAAAAATAAATGTTAGTCCATTAAAAGTACCACAACACCACAGTATACACAGTATTTTGCTAATGGCAAATAGCTCTAGTGGTTAGCAGTTATAGAAGAACAGCAACCTTAAGAAGACTAGAATAGGAGTGCGGGAACACCACTAATATTGCAGTTCCATGGGTAACAGACCATACGGTCGTAACCTGTGGTTGTTGCAGAGCAAAAATTAAAATCCTCATATGTTATAAAGTTTATCCACAGTGATGAATCACTGCTCCCTCTCTGTTCAACCCTCTTGCCAATGGTACTTTCAACAACAATATTTTTCCAATAAGACAGTTGGGAGCTATTGTTGCAGTTGTGGACAATTTTTTATTATAATTAATTTTTAATGTATAAAATGGTGAATAAAAAATTGTCACAACTGCAACAATAGCTCCCAACTGTCTTATTGAAAAAGAGCAAAAAATTACTATTGTCTTCTGCTTTAAAGGAAATTCTTCCCCAGAAAACAACAATTCTATTTCTAGCTCATGAGAATACATTCAACTGGGTTGTCTCTTACATTTATTGAGCTATGGTTATCTGTAGAAATGCTGTAGGTTTCTTGAGTTAAGGTAAACAGCAGTTACACACATTTAAAAAATGGTATTCAGAACTATATAGTATGATTTAACCAGCAGTCTAGAGGGTTGAAACATTATTATAAACAGAATACACATTTCTGCAGTTATCTCAGAAACTAGAGTACAAAAAAGAGGGAATTAATTTTTAAAGGGTATCTCCACTCTCATATAAATCTTTGCTGTAGTGTGAGTGGACCTATCCACCCCAACCGCTATATTTGTTTGCAAAAAAGAATACAGAAGGTACTTACAGAGCTTCAATTCCCCTGGGCATTACAAACTCTGCCCTGCTTGTAGGAAATTGCAAGGAAAAATGTAGGATGCCGCTCTGTGATTGGCTGAGAAGCCGGAGGAACGAGGTTCTACAAGTACATTACCGATTCTTTTGCAAACAAATATGGCGTTTGGAGGTGTGGATAGGGTCCACTACACTACAGAAAAAGTATTTAAAGCTAGGCCACCTGACAGGCAAACAAGGTTGAGAAGGAGGGGGGAAAGGGTCTGCAGTGGGCAAGCCAGAAACACCTCTTAGAGGAAGGTAAGAGGTGGAAACCTTTTCACTCATAGCCAGACTTCTACTCTTACTTTCAGGGACTTTGGACAGACATTGCAGGAGAACCATTTGGAGCAGAGATGTAAGGTAAGGTATATAAAACGCTTCACAGTGGGCCAGTAGTGGGGGAAATTTTAGTTTTGGGGGTGGACATGGCCTTTTTTAAAGTAACAGAGTATCCGAAAACTGTTACCACCCGCACCCCTTTACTGGTGGGTCCTTTACCAACCCACACTGCAAGTAGTCAGACCGCAACCCTCACACAAAATTAAGCAGATCTGTAAGTGGACCCGCAACCTGATTGACCTGCAACCGCAGTGATCCGTCATCTGAAATTTACAAACCCATACCCACTATTTTTCCCGACCCAAACTCCAGCTTTTTTTTACCAAATCTAACTTGCAACTTATAAAACTCACCATGGTTTATGCAAAAACCAACTCACAAATTAGGTAAACCCTGTGTACCCACCCGATGCAGGACTTTAGACAGATCTCATCCCACTAACTTAGGCATCTCCTCCTATTCACCGAAAGAAATGGCAGCACACAGTAAGATTACCAATCCCCAATTAACTTCATATATCTTATAGAGATTGATTGAGGTTTTAGAGCTACCAATAAGGTGGTGGGTTCGGATATTACAAATAGGAAGGTGTATTATGTATGGTGTTAATGACAATGACAACTACATATGTATCAAGTTAGCACTGACTTATATTAGTACAAGGACAAAAATTATCCATCCGTGACAAAACATTAAAGTAAATTACTTACAGGAGCTGAGATCCCTGTTTTAAAGGAACTGGTAAACCCATTTATCCAAATATTTGAAGTTTCTTTGCCCCTCCGTTTGGTATTATTCCACAGGAGGGGAGTAACGCTTATTCTCACCTCCCTGTGAATAATATTTTCAATGATTTGAAAAAACGCAAACGCAAAAAAAAACAGCAGTCAGTATGGCCTAGCCCTAAGTCAGAAGGAAAATTGCTTTATTTTAGGATGATAGGAAAACTTAATGTTTCCAGCATTCTGTGCAGCCAGGAAATGCTGGGTAGTTGTCTGTTTTTTAAACATTTGAAAATTTCAACCTCCCATGCTCTATATCAATACCTGTATTGCATCTTAATACATTTATAGCCAATGGAACTAAAGAAGAACTTCTCTAACAGAGAAGCTGGGAGTGTGTGTTTTCAAACATGTGAAGGTCCCAATTTAACACACCTGTGGCTAACAATTAGGCTGCAATTAACCTCAGACACATGCCTTAGCTAAGGCACTATGAGATTACGTTGCATGTCCCTGCCCATTTCTTTTGGGAGTGACAATCGTGTTTGTTATATGTTATATCATTATATGCAATGCTATTATAAAACCATGAGGCTATGAAAAAAAAAGGTACCTTCTCTAATAAGAATGCTCTATTTAATGTTATACTCTAGGGGAGCTTTTAGTTAACTTTAACCCACCTCTCCCTGACCTACTTATATAGCCAATCAGTGATCCTGGTGCTTGTCCTAACACCATAGTGACTGTACAATCTGGTATTGCTATGGTAAATCTAATATTATGAACCTGCATGTTAGTCGGATCCTGTACGGGTATCAGACTCACCCAATGGTACTGTTTTACTCACCTTACATAACAATATGGCCAGTGTACCACAGTCTGATCTCACCATACATCACAATATGGCCAGTGTACCACAGTCTGATCTCTCTGTACATCACAATATGGCCAGTGTACCACAGTCTGATCTCTCTGTACATCACAATATGGCCAGTGTACCACAGTCTGATCTCACTGTACATCACAATATGGCCAGTGTACCACAGTCTGATCTCACTGTACATCACAATATGGCCAGTGTACCACAGTCTGATCTCACCGTACATCACAATATGGCCAGTGTACCACAGTCTGATCTCACCATATATCACAATATCGCCAGTGTACCACAGTCGGATCTCTCTATACATCACAATATGGCCAGTGTACCACAGTCTGATCTCTCTGTACATCACAATATGGCCAGTGTTCCACAGTCTGATCTCTCTGTACATCTCAATATGACTCTAGCGTAGACTACGATGAAAGTTCAATTCCATTTTAACGTTACAGTCTGATCTCACACTTACATAACAATATGGCCAGTGTACCACAGTCTGATTCACCATACATCACAATTGGCCATGTACAAGTGGATCTCACCTTAATCACAATATGGCCAGTGTACCACAGTCTGATCTCACTGTACATACACAATATGGCCAGTGTACCCACGTAGATCTCACTGTACATCACAATATGGCCAGTGTTAAACCACGTCGATCTCATGTACATATGGCCTGTGTACCACAGTCTGATCTCTCTGTACATCACAATATGGCCAGTGTACCACAGTCTGATTCACCGTACATCACAATTAGGCCAGTGTACCACAGTCTGATCTCAACATTTATCACAATATGGCCAGTGTACCACAGTCGATCTCTCTTAAATCACAATATGGCCAGTGTACCACAGTCTGATCTCTCTGTACATCACAATATGGCCAGTGTACCACAGTCTGATCTCCTCTGTACACACAATATGCCAGTGTACCACAGTCTGATCTGTACATAACAATATGGCCAGTGTACCACAGTCTGCTCTGTACATCACAATATGGCCAGTGTACCACAGTCTGATCTCACTTACATCACCAATATGGCCAGGTACCACAGTCTGATCTCACTGTACATCACAATATGGCAGTGTACCACAGTATCTGTCTCTGTACATTACAATATGGCCAGTGTACCACAGGTGATCTCCCGTACAATCAAAATGGCCATATGGCCAGTGACCACAGCTATCTCTGTACATCACAATATGGCCAGTGTTACCACAGTGTGATCTGTACATCACAATATGGCCAGTGTACCACAGGGTGATCTGTACATACAATATGGCCAGTGTACCAGTCTGATCTCTCTGTACATTACAAATATGGCCAGTGTACCACAGTCGATCTCACGTACATCACAATATGGCCAGGCCACAGTCTGATCTCACGACATCACAATATGGCCAGTGCACCACAGTATGCTTGTACATCACAATATGGCCAGTGTACCACAGTCTGACTCTGTACTCACAATATGGCCAGTGTACCACAGTCTGTCTGATGTACATCACAATATGGCCAGTGTACCACAGTCTGATCTCACCTATATCACAATGGCCAGTGTACCACGTCGATCTCTCTATATCACAATATGGCCAGTGTACCACAGTCTGATCTCTCTATACATCACAATAGGCCAGTGTACCACAGTCGGATCTCTCTGACATCACCATATGGCCGTGTACCACAGGACTCTAGCGTCGCTACATGAATTCAATTCATTTAACCGTTACAGTCTGATCTCACCCGTACATACAAATGGCCAGTGTACCACAGTCTGATCTCACCACTACATCACAATATGGCCAGTGTACCACAGTCTGATCTCACCTTACATCACAATATGGCCAGTGTACCACAGTCTGATCTCACTGTACATCACATATGGCCAGTGTACCACAGTCTGATCTCACTGTACATCACAATATGGCCAGTGTACCACAGTCTGATCTCACTGTACATCACAATATGGCCAGTGTACCACAGTCTGCTTCACTGTACATCACAATATGGCAGTGTACCCAGTCTGATCTCACCGTACATACAATATGGCCAGTGTACCACAGTCTGATCTCACCTGTAATCACAATATGGCCGTTGACACAGTTGATCCCTTAAATCACAATATGGCCAGTGTACCACAGTCTGATCTCACCGACATCACAATATGGCCAGTGTACCAAGTTGATCTCATGTACATCACAATATGGCCAGTTACCACAGTCTGATCTCCTTGTAAATCACAATATGGCCAGTGTACCACAGCTGATCTCTCTGTACATCACAATATGGCCAGTGTACCACAGTCTGATCTCACCGTACATCACAATATGGCCAGTGTACCACAGTCTGATCTACCAGTTATCACACATATGGCCAGTGTACCACAGTGGATCTTCTCTTATCACAATATGGCCAGTGTACCACAGTCTGATCTCTCTGTACATCACAATATGGCCAGTGTACCACAGTCTGATATCCTGTACACAATATGGCCAGTGTACCACAGTCTGATCTGTACATAACAATATGGCCAGTGTAACACAGTTGATCTGTACATCACAATATGGCCAGTGTACCACAGACAGTCTGATCTCACTACATCCAATATGGCCAGTGTACCACAGTCTGATCTCACGTATACATCACAATATGGCCAGGGTACCACAGTCTGATCTCTCTGTACATTACAATATGGCCAGTGTACCACAGTATGATCTCACCGTACATCACAATATGGCCATAGGCCAGTGCCACCACGTCTGCCTGTACATCACAATATGGCAGTGTACCACAGTGCTGATCTGTACATCACAATATGGCCAGTGTACCACAGTTGATCTGTACATCACAATATGGCCAGTGTACACAGTCTGATCTCTCTGTACATCACAATATGGCCAGTGTACCACAGTTGATCTCACCGTACATCACAATATGGCCAGTGACCACAGTTGATCTCATGTACATCAAATATGGCCAGTGACCACAGTCTGCTCTGACATCACAATATGGCCAGTGTACCACAGTCTGATCTGTACATCACAATATGGCCAGTGTACCACAGTCTGATCTGTACATCACAATAGGCCGTGTACCACAGTGAATCTGTACATCACAATATGGCCAGTGTACCACAGGTCTTATCTGTACATCACAATATGGCCAGTGTACCACAGTCTTATCTCTTGTACACAATATGGGCAGTGTACCACAGTCTGATCTCACCGTACATATCAAACAATATGGCCAGTGTACCACAGTCTGATCACCCTATATCACAATATGGGCAGTGTACCACAGCGATCTCTTATACATACAATATGGCCAGTGTACCACAGTCGATCTCTCATACATCACAATAGGCCAGTGACCACAGTTCTGGTCTCTCGTAATCACAATATGGCCAGTGTACCACAGGACTCTAGCGTCGCAAATGTAAGTCATCCATTTAACGTACAGTCTGATCTCACCTACATAACAATATGGCCAGTGTTACCACAGTCTGATCTCAACCATTACATCACAATATGGCCAGTGTACCACAGTCTGATCTCACCTGTACATCACAATATGGCCAGTGTACCACAGTCTGATCTCACTGTACATCACAATATGGCCAGTGTACACAGTCTGATCTCACTGTACATCACAATATGGCCAGTGTACCACAGTCTGATCTCACCGTACATCACATATGGCCAGTGTACCACAGTCTGATTCACCGTACATCAAATGGCCATGTACCACAGTGATCTCACATATATCACACTATCGCCAGTGTACCACAGTGGATCTCTCTATACATCACAATATGGCCAGGGTACCCAGTCTGATCTCTCTGTACATCACAATATGCCAGTGTTCCACAGTCTGATCTCTTGTACATCTCAATATGATCTCTCGACATCACAATATGGCCAGAGTTCCAGTCTGATCTCTCTGTACATCACAATATGGCCAGGTACCACAGTCTGATCTGTACATCACAATATGGCCAGTGTAACCACAGTCTGATCTACCTTACATCACAATATGGCCAGTGTACCACAGTTGATCTCACTGTACATCACAATATGGCCAGTGTACCACAGTTGATCCTCTGTACATTACAATATGGCCAGTGTACCACAGTCTTGATCTCACACGTACATCACAATATGGCCAGTGCACCCAGTCTGATCTCACCGTACATCACAATATGGGCAGTGACCACAGTCTGCTCTCATACATCACAATATGGCCAGTGTACCACAGTCTGATCTGTACATCCACAATATGGCCAGTGTACCACAGTCTGATCTGTACAATCACAATATGGCCAGTGTACCACAGTGATCTCTACATACCAATATGGCCAGTGTACCACAGTTGATCTCTCTGTACATACAATATGCCAGTGTACACAGTCTGATCTCACTACATCACAATATGGCCAGTGCACCACAGTCTGATCTCCGTACATCACAATATGGCCAGTGTACCACAGTGCTTGATTGTATATCACAATATGGCCAGTGTACCACAGTCTGATCTCTCTGTACATCACAATATGGCCAGTGTATCACAGTCTGATCTCTCTGTACATCACAATATGATCTCTCTGTACATCACAATATGGCCAGAGTTCCACAGTCTGATCTCTCTGTACACCACAATATGGCCAGTGTACCACAGTCTGATCTGTACATCACAATATGGCCAGTGTACCACAGTCTGATCTCACCTTACATCACAATATGGCCAGTGTACCACAGTCTGATCTCACTGTACATCACAATATGGCCAGTGTACCACAGTCTGATCTCTCTGTACATTACAATATGGCCAGTGTACCACAGTCTGATCTCACCGTACATCACAATATGGCCAGTGCACCACAGTCTGATCTCACCGTACATCACAATATGGCCAGGGCACCACAGTCTGATCTCACCGTACATCACAATATGGCCAGTGTACCACAGTCTGATCTCACCGTACATCACAATATGGCCAGTGTACCACAGTCTGATCTCTGTGCATCACAATATGGCCAGTGTACCACAGTCTGATCTCTGTACATCACAATATGGCCAGTGTACCACAGTCTGATCTCACCTTACATCACAATATGGCCAGTGTACCACAGTCTGATCTCACCGTACATCACAATATGGCCAGGGATCTGCCAGTCTGATCTCACTGTACATCACAATATGGCCAGTACCACAGCTGATCTCACCGTACATAACAATATGGCCAGGTACCACAGTCTGATCTCACTACCTCACAATATGGCCAGTGTACCACAGTCTGATCTCACCTGTACATCACAATATGGCCAGTGTACCACAGTCTGATCTCACTGTACATCACAATAGGCCAGTGTACCAGAGTTGATCTCACTGTACATCACAATATGGCCAGTTACCACAGTCTGATCTCACTGTACATCACAATATGGCGTGTACCACAGTCTGATCTCTCTGTACATCACAATATGGCCAGTGTACCACAGTCTGATTCACCGTACATCACAATATGGCCAGTGTACCACAGTCTGATCTCACATTTATCACAATATGGCCAGTGTACCACAGTCGATCTCTCATATCACAATAGGCATGTGACCAAGTTGATCTCTCGTACACACAATATGGCCAGTGTACCCAGTTGATCTTCTATACACAAAATATGGCCAGTGTACCACAGTCTGATCTGTACATACAATATTAGCCAGTGTACCACAGTCTGATCTGTACATCACAATATGGCCAGTGTACCACAGTCTGATCTAACATTACATCACAATATGGCCGTGTACCACAGTCTGATCTCACTGTACATCACAATATGGCCAGTGTACCACAGTATGATCTCTCTGTACATTACAATATGGCCAGTGACACACAGTCTGATCTCACTGTAATCACAATGCCATCTGGCCAGTGCACACAGCTGCTCTGTACATCACAATATGGCCAGTGTACCCACAGTGTGATCTGTACATCACAATATGGCCAGTGTACCACAGTTGATCTGTACATCACAATATGGCCAGTGTACCAGTCTGATCTCTCTGTACATACAATATGGCCAGTGTACCACAGTCTCTGTCTTCACGACATCACAAATGGCCAGTGACCACAGTCTGATCTCACCTGACATCACAATATGGCCCGTCACACAGTCTGCTCTGTACATCACAATATGGCCAGGGTACCACAGTCTGATCTGACATACACAATATGGCCAGTGTACCACAGTCTGATTGTACATCACAATATGGCCAGGTACACCTATGATCTCACCATATATCACAATATGGCAGTGTACCACAGTGATCTCTCTATACATCACAATATGGCCAGTGTACCACAGTCGATCTCTCTATACATCACAATATGGCCAGTGTACCACAGTCTGATTCTCTGTACATCACATATGGCCAGTGGTACCACAGGACTCTGAGCGTGCCTACCTACATGAAGTTCAATTCCATTTTAACGTTACAGTCTGATCTCACCGTACAACAATATGGCCAGGTACCACAGTCTGATCTCACATACATCACAATATGGCCAGTGTACCACAGTCTGATCTCACCTGACATCACAATATGGCCAGTGTACCACAGTCTGATCTCACCGTTACATCACAATATGGCCAGTACCACAGTCTGATCTCACTGTACATCACAATATGGCCAGTGTACCACAGTCTGATCTCACTGTACATCACAATATGGCCAGTGTGTACCACAGTCTGATCTCACTGTACATCACAATATGGCCAGTGTACCACAGTCTGATCTCACCGTACATAAAATATGGCCAGTGTACCACAGTCTGATCTCACTTAATTAACCAATATGGCCAGTGTACCACAGTCTGATACTCATTACATCACAATATGGCAGTGTACCACAGTCTGATCTCACACATCACAATATGGCCAGTGTGTACCAAGTTGATCTCACTGTACATCACAATATGGCCAGTTACCACAGTCTGTCTCACTGTACATCACAATATGGCTTGTACCACAGGTCTGATCTCTCTGTACATCACAATATGGCCAGTGTACCACAGTTGATCTCACCGTACATCACAATATGGCCATGTGACCACAGTCTGATCTCACCATTTCACACAATATGGCCAGTGTACCACAGTCGATCTCTCTATACATCACAATATGGCCAGTGTACCACAGTCTGATCTCTCTGTACATCACAATATGGCCAGTGTACCACAGCTTGATCTCTTGTACACCAAATTGGCAGTGTACCACAGTCTGATCTGTACATAACAATATGGCCAGTGTACCACAGTCTGATCGTACATCACAATATGGCCAGTGTACCACGTCTGATCTCACCTGTACATCACAATATGGCCAGGTGTACCACAGTCTGATCTCACTGTACATCACAATATGGCCAGTGTACCACAGTCTGATCTCTCTGTACATTACAAATGGCCAGTGTACCACAGTCTGATCTCACCGTACATCACAATATGGCCATATGGCCAGTGCACCACAGTCTGCTCTGACATCACAATATGGCCAGTGTAACAGTTGATCGTACATCACAATATGGCCAGTGTACCCACGTTGATCTGTACATCACAATATGGCCAGTGTACAGTCTGACTCTCTGTACATTACAATGGCCAGTGTACCACAGTCTGATCTACCGTACTCATCACAATATGGCCAGGCACCACAGTCTGATCTCACGTACATCACAATATGGCCAGTGCACCACAGTATGCTATGTACATCACAATATGGCCAGTTACCACAGTCTGATCTGTACATCACCAATATGGCCAGTGTACCACAGTCTGATCTGATACATCACAATATGGCCAGTGTACCACAGTGTGATCTGTACATCACACATATGGCCAGTGTACCACAGTCTGAGCTGTACACACAATATTGGCAGTGTACCACAGTCTGATCTCTCTGTACATCACAATATGGCAGTGTACCAAGTCTGATCTCACCGTACACACAATATGGCCAGTGTACCACAGTCTGATCTCACCTATATCACAATATGGCCAGTGTACCACAGTCGGATCTCTCTTACATCACAATATGGCCAGTGTACTACCACAGTCGATCTCTCTATACATCACAATATGGCCAGTGTACACCAGTCTGGGTCTCCTCTGTACATCACAATATGGCCAGTGTACCACAGGACTCTAGCGTCGCTACATGAAGTTCATTCATTTTAAGTACGCTGATCTCCACCTTATACAATATGGCCAGTGTACCACAGTCTGATCTCCACTAATCACACAATATGGCCAGTGTACCACAGTCTGATCTCACATTACATCACAATATGGCCAGTGTACCACAGTCTGATCTCACTGTACATCACAATATGGCCAGGGTACCACAGTTGATCTCACTGTACATCACAATATGGCCAGTGTACCACAGTTGATCTCACCGACATCACAATATGGCCAGTGTACCACAGTCTGATCTCACCGTACATCACAATATGGCCAGGGTACCACAGTCTGATCTCACCCTATATCACAATATGCCAGTGTACCACAGTGGATCTCTCTTATACATCACAATATGGCCAGTGTACCACAGTCTGATCTCTCTGTACATCACAAATGGCCAGTGTTCCAGTCTGATCTCTATGTACATCCAATATGATCTCTCTGTACATCACAATAGGCCAGGAGTTCACCAGGCTGATTCCTGTACACACAATATGGCCAGTGTACCACAGTCTGATCTGTACATCACAATATGGCCAGTGTACCACAGTCTGATTCTACCTGACATCACAATATGGCCAGTGTACCACAGTCTGATCTCACTGATACATCACAATATGGCCAGTGTACCACAGTCTGATCTCTCTGTACATTACAATATGGCCAGGTGTACCACAGTTGATCTCACCGTACATCACAATATGGCCAGTGTACCACAGTCTGATCTCACCGTACATCACAATATGGCAGGACCACAGTCTGCTGACTCACCATATGGCACAGTGTACCAGTCTGATCTGTACATCACAATATGGCCAGTGTACCACAGTCTGATCTACATCACAATATGGCCAGTGTACCACAGTGTGATCTGTACATCACAATATGGCCAGTGTACACAGTCTGATCTCTCGTACATTACACATATGGCCAGTGTACCACAGTTGATCTCACCATACATCACAATATGGCCAGTGCACCACAGTCTGATCTCACCGTACATCACAATATGGCCAGTGTACCACAGTTGATCTGTACATCACAATATGGCCAGTGCCACAGTCGATCTCTCTGTACATCACAATGTGCCAGTGTAACAGTCTGATCTCTCTGTACATCACAATAGATCTTCTATGTACATCACATAGGCCAGAGTTCCACAGTTGATCTCTCGTACACCACAATATGGCCAGTGTACCACAGTCTGATTTGTACATCACAATATGGCCAGTGTAACCACAGTCTGATCTCACACTTTACATCACAATATATGGCCAGTGTACCACAGTCTGATCTCACGTACATCACAATATGGCCAGTGTACCACAGTGATCTCTCTGTACATCACAATATGGCCAGTGTACCACAGGCTGATCTCACCGTACATCACAATATGGCCAGTGCACCACAGTCTGATCTCACCGTACATCACAATATGGCCAGGGCACCAGTCTGATCTCACCGTACATCACAATATGGCCAATGTACCACAGTCTGATCTCTCTATATATCACAATATGGCCAATGTACCACAGTCTGATCTCTCTATATATCACAATATGGCCAGTGTACCACAGTCTGATCTCACCATACATCACAATATGGCCACTGTACCACAGTCTGATCTCACCGTACATCACAATATGGCCAGTGTACCACAGTCTGATCTCACCATACATCACAATATGGCCAGTGCACCACAGTCTGATCTCACCGTACATCACAATATGGCCAGTGCACCACAGTCTGCTCTGTACATCACAATATGGCCAGTGTACCACAGTCTGATCTGTACATCACAATATGGCCAGTGTATCACAGTCTGATCTGTACATCACAATATGGCCAGTGTACCACAGTGTGATCTGTATATCACAATATGGCCAGTGTACCACAGTCTGATCTCTCTGTACATCAGAATATGGCCAGTGTACCACAGGACTCTAGCGTCGCCCACAGGAAGTTCAATTCCATTTTAACGTTACAGATTAAATGTATTTAGTATGTTTGACATGTTGGACTCATTCGGTGACACGGGCTTGTTTGTTAATGGGTAACGCGGAGTTAATAGGAGATTCGCATTGAAACAAACATTTGTTATCCTGAATGAAAAGCAAGTCGTTAAACTACACCTCCCAGCATCCTCCATTGCTCCGAGCTAAACACCCCCCCCCCCCCATCATTGCTCAGTGATTTGTGTTAGGCGAGGCAGTGAGAAGGCTGGTGGGCCCCTTCCCTTGTGCCCAGTGAAACACAAGCCCGCACTTTGGACTTAGCCTGCACAGTCATCCATTCAGTCCGCCCATTAGCCGTGAGGGAGTGTAGAGGGAGGGCGGAGCAGGGTGTAGGGGCTTCCCTAGCCCAGGACAGTGGATCCCATCGCCAGGCTCCCCTGAATAGAAGTGACCCACATGCCTCTATTGGAAATCTCCCACCAGCGCTGCTCAGTTGACCTTGTGCGCTCTGTCTCGCCTGTGGCCCCTCCCAGTCGGCTCGGGTTCTGTGGCGCATCCCACCCCCAATTCTCTCCCTCTCCACGTTCTAAGCATTGTGAGCCTGAGACCGGGGAGGACGCTGTGGGTAGCGGGAGCCGTCGCTCTCCAGCATGGCCCTGCCTGTGGACATCCCTCTCCTTCGTTCTCCGGGTGCTGTCCTCGCTTTCATGTTTCTTTGCAGCCTGTGCGGTGAGTATGTGGGTTTGCCCACTTTGAAGGAAGGGGGCACGGTGCCAAAGGGGATGCCAGGCTAGAAGTTTGGGAATGGACAGTAACGGGACGAGGACACTTTTAGTACCAACCCCACCCAGTGCTAAGTATCCCGCACAGCGGACTGGACTCTTCCTCACTGGGTCTCATTACAGGACCGTTACTTTCCCTTCACCCCACTCTGCCATAAGCTAACAGTGTACACATCCCATATAACATTCCTGCACACTCACCAATGTCCCATGTGTGAGGATAGCCAACTAAGCGTCCCTCCAGTGATTGGAGTTTCAGCGCTGGAAGGCCCATAGATTGGACATCCTTGAGACCCAGGGGACCAATCAGCACAGTTTACCACAAACCGTTGATTCTACTCTTTATTGTGGTTGTGAGCGATTTGTTGTCCAGATCTACATACCCTACCACTCTCTCCCCCTTCTCTTTAGCAGACAATTGCTGGAGATGAGTTGGGGGCTGAACCTTCATTCCTAAGCTTGTTCTATTTTTCTGGGGCCTGTAAAGCCACAAGGGTGGTTCAGATAAGCTGTCAAATGAATCTGTAGTTTAAATGGATTGGCCAAACAGGGATACAAACATAAGCTACTTGTCTATCAGGACTGGGGTTAAATAAAGTGTCTGGAGTAACAAAAGCCTTACGATTTGCCAGGAAATTCTTCTTGGAACATTTTACGTCTACAGATAGTCTTTATTGCCTTTTATTGGAGCAGCCGTTCCGTGGTTTTTATTTCATGCAATCTGACCCCATTGAAGACAATAATATCTATTTTTAGCCCTGCAACAAGTTGTATGTTCACCTGTTATCACGCTGAGCTTTGTGTAAAGGCTGTTTTTCGTGTAACAAAAGCTTTGAGTCCCTATATTGGGGGGGGACCTTAGCAGTTTCTTGGTTTTGAAGTGTTGTCCCACATGGAATATGGCATTTGTTCCAGTGAATTAAACTACACTTTATTCTAACGCAATGCTAAAGAAAACATTTTACTACTGTTTGTTTTAAAAAATCACTTTTTTGTTTTATTTGTCCATAGCATAACCTTTAGCCTCAAACCCAAGCGCTGACCCATTTCATGTTTGCTAATTACGCTTCATTTATAACTTTGATGTGTACAGCAAGGATGATGTGATAAATTTTAACACTAGAAAACAAAAAATATAGTTATATATAGACATTTAAGACATTTTTTTTAATATAAGCATTTGATCATTAGACCAGAAACACACATCAAAGTGTAGTAGACAAACCCATTTTGAATGTTCCAAAATATTTAATGATGCTATAAAGCAATTATGAGTTAAAGAGCAATCACATCAAAATGTGTTTGTATACTGCAGTAGTTGTGGGTGATTTTTGAGGAATGATTAAGTACCTTCAACGGTTCGAAAACACATTTGTTCAATAAATAACAGTATTACTTTTTGAAGAGAGTGGGCTCCGATCCTCCTGTGTTCCTCTGTGTGACTACCGGACATTGTAAAGTGTTCTAGTTGTTTGTTAAAACGTGCTACTAAGTGCACTGATTTTTCTGTTAAAACATTCCATTTATTCAAAATAAGGTGTGTGATATTGTGTCAGCAAGCTAGGCAACACTGTTTAACTTTGCCTTATCAGTTTCTGCTGTGTCTGCCATAATAAATTACAGACTTGTGACCAGGAAATAAGGAGTATTAGATGACATTCATGTCAGAAACCATTTTCAAGGAGAAGCTAACCTCTGCATATGTAAAATATATTTATTTAATCCTTTAACGTTCGGTGCCTAGAAATTGGACTGCAAAATCTCTGGCTCTTGGTATTTGTTTACCGTTGGTAATGCGCATTGTACATTCTTGTTCTTCCATAGTAAAAACAAACCTCTTTACATCAATGTGTTGTGCAACTTTGTGTTTTATGGCCTTAGTGGATAGCCTTATTCAATGAGAAAGTAATGTAACAGCCCTTTGTGTTGGAAAAAGTTTTGTTTACCGATGCCCATAGAAACAGAATAGAAATCTACTTTCTAAGTTGAAAGGATGCTGAGAGCAGAAAGTGTATGTATACACTGCATACTGTCAGTTTTGTGTGTGTGACATCTAGGTTGACATCTGTTCTACCATCTTCTAGTACTATCCCATATCTTGACTCTTATTGCCTGTTATTGCTTTTTTAGTTTTAAATACTAACTTGGGAATGATAAGGTTTCAGAGTCGGACAAAAGATACTGGTGAAGACACAGGGTCCTTTGTATTATGATTTCTGTATGTCACTTTTTTTATTAATTTGTTACAGCAGCATCTCTTGATGCTCTATGAATAAATGGTAGAAATGCTTTGTGGGTCCTATTAACATCTCAAAAAATTCTCTTTTAACACCTGGTAACATATTTCTTTGACTGCAGATATCCTGCAGCCACATGATATATTTTAAGCAGAGCCACTCAAGCATAAATGCTGCAGGCAGAGTTCCCCTTGTGACACTTGGTGTCTTTAGGGAAAAGCTAATGTCCAGTGCTGACCAATGACTTGAGATGCAAAGCATGGGTTTGTGTAGAAAATGTTGCTAATATTTATGGTAAACGAGTCTAGTGAGCTTGCCTGCTTTTGCTGTTTACAATCTGAAGAGGGAATATTTGTCCCCTTTTAAAAATTACCATAGTATTTGTACCTTAACCGTGTATATACCATCAGATCTTTCCTCCCAATCAACCATTCAGCCAAGACGAAGGTCTGTCTTCCCGGCAAAACTCCCGACTGACAGTTCTTCGTGACCGAGTGTGCTGTCTATCGAGGGGCAAATGATCGGCTGTTGTTTCCAGACCTGTCTGATTCAGATGAACAAACTGTTGGACGTTGGTTGCAACCTCTTTGGCCCGAACAATCGATATACTGAACTATCAGCAAATCTGGCCAAAAAATTGTATAGTGTGTTCACAGCCTTTGTTTGTTATCAGCAATGTGTATGAAGTGAAAATTACCAGTTCCGTGGGTGATTAGCTATTTCTTTGCTGAAAAACACACTCTTGAAAGCTTTAATTCATTTTACTTCATTTATTTGTGACATGCGTGTGTGCACAACTTTTCGGGGAGTGTCCCCTTCCTCAGATGTACCTGAGGAAGGGGACACTCCCCGAAATCTGCACGCACGTACTGCTCTGACCTGAGGAAGAGGGTTGATGCCTCGAAAGTCTAAAAAAATAAAATGTTAGTCCATTAAAAGTACCACAGCACCACAGTATACACAGTATTTTGCTAATGGCAAAATAGCTGCTAGTGGTTAGCAGTTATAGAAGAACAGCACCTTTAAGAAGACTAGAATAGGAGTGCGGGGAACACCACTAATATTGCAGTTCCATGGGTAACAGACCATTACGGTCGTAACCGGTTTGGTTGTTGCAGAGCAAAAATTACAAATCCTCATATGTTATAAAGTTTATCCACAGTGAATCACTGCTCCCTTCTGCTGTCAACCACTCTGCCAATGGTACTTTCAACAATATTTTCCAATAAGACAGTTGGGAGCTATTGTTGCAGTTGTGACAATTTTTTATTATAATTAATTTTTAATGTATAAAGATGGGTGAATAAAAAATTGTCACAACTGCAACAATAGCTCCCAACTGTCTTATTGAAAAAGAGCAAAAATTACTATTGTCTTCTGCTTTAAAGGAAATCTTCCCCCAGAAAACAACAATTCTATTTCTAGCTCATGAGAATACATTCAACTGGGTTGTCTCTTACATTTATTTGAGCTATGGTTATCTGTAGAAAATGCTGTAGGTTTCTTGAGTTAAGGTAAACAGCAGTTACACACATTTAAAAAATATGTATTCAGAACTATATAGTATGATTTAACCAGCAGTCTAGAGGGTTGAAACATTATTATAAACAGAATACACATTTCTGCAGTTATCTCAGAAACTAGAGTACAAAAAAGAAGGGAATTAATTATTTTAAAGGGTATCTCCACCTCTCATATAAATCTTTGCTGTAGTGTAGTGGACCCTATCCCACCCCCAACCGCTATATTTGTTTGCAAAAAAGAATCAGAAAGGTACTTACAGAGCTTCATTCCCCTGGCATTCAAACTCTGCCCTTTGCTTGTAGGAAATTGCAAGGAAATTGTAGGATGCCGCATCTGTGATTGGCTGAGAACGCCGGAGGAACGAGGTTCTACAAGTACATTACCGATTCTTTTGCAAACAAATATGGCGTTTGGAGGTGGGATAGGGTCCACTACACTACAGAAAAAGTATTTAAAGCTAGGCCACCTGACAGCAAACAAGGATTGAGAAGGAGGGGGGAAAGGGCTGCAGTGGGCAAGCCAGAAACCTCTTAGAGGAAAGGTAAGAGGTGGAAACCTTTTCACTCATAGCCAGACTTCTACTCTTCACTTTCAGGGACTTTGGACAGACATTGCAGGAGAACCATTTGGAGCAGAGATGTAAGGTAAGGATATATAAACGCTTCACAGTGGGGCCAGTAGTGGGGGAAATTTTAGTTTTGGGGGTGGACATGCCTTTTAAAGTAGCAGAGTATCCGGGAAAACTGTTACCCGCACCCTCTTTACTGGTGGGTCCTTTAACCAACCCCACCTGCAAGTAGTCAGACCCGCAACCCTCACACAAAATTAAGCAGATCTGTAAGTGGACCCGCAACCTGATTGACCTGCAACCGCAGTGATCCGCATCTGAAATTTTACAAACCCATACCCACTATTTTTCCCGACCCAAACTCACAGCTTTTTTTAACCAAATCTAACTTGCAACTTATTAAAACTCACCATGGTTTATGCAAAACCCAACTCACAAATTAGGTAAACCATGTGTACCCGACCCGATGCAGGACTTTAGTACAGATCTCATCCCCAACTAACTTAGGCAATCTCTCTATTCACCGAAAGATGGCAGCACACAGGTAAGATCCCATCCCCAATTAACTTAATATATCTTTATAGGAGATTGCATTGAGTTTTTAGGAGCTACCAATAAGGTGGGTGGTATAGGATATTACAAATAGGAAAGGTGTATATGTATGTGTGTACTAATGACCATCAATAAATGTATATCAAGTATAGCACTGACTTATATTAGGTACAAGACAAAATATACAACTTGTACAAAATACATAAACTTACTTACAGAGCTGAGATTCCTGTTTTAAAGGAACTGTAAACCCATTTAATCAAATATTTGAAGTCTTTGCCCTCCGTTTGTATTATTCACAGGGAGGTGAGAACGCTTATTCTCACCTCCCTGTGAATAATATTTTCAATGATTTGAAAAAAACGCAAACGCAAAAAAAAAACAGCAGCAGTATGGCCTAGCCCTAAGTCAGGAAAATTGCTTTATTTTAGGATGTATGAAAACTTAATTTTCCAGCATTCTGTGCAGCCAGGAAATGCTGGGAGTTGTAGTTTTTAAACATTTGAAAATTTCAACTCCCATGCTCTATATCATTACACTGTATTGCATCTTAATACATTTATTAGCCAATGGACATAAAGAAGAAACTTCCTGCTAACAGAGAATGCTGGGAGTTGTGGTTTTCAAACATGTGAAAGGTCCCAAGTTTAACACCCTGTGCTATACAATTAGGCTGAATTACATCTAGACACATGCCCTTAGCTACAGGCAATAAATGAGATACTTTGCATGTCCCTGCCCATTTCTTTGGGAGTGACAAATGTGTTTTTATATGTTATATTATTATGGCAATGCTATTATAATAACATGAGGCTCTGAGGTACCTTCTCTAATAAGAATGCTCTATTTAATGTTATACTCTATGGGGAGCTTTTAGTTACTTTAACCCCACCTCTCCCTGACCTACTGTATATAGCCAATCAGTATCCTGTGCTGTCCTAACACCATAGTGACTGTAAATCTGGTATTGCTATGGTAAATACTAATAATTATGAACCTGGCATGTTATTCTGGATCCTGTAAAGGGTATCAGATCAACCAATGGTACTGTTTAGCTTGAACTGCACGTTGTGGCAGGATTACCTGGGTCCGGTCTCAGACCTGCAGGAATATTCCACATAGACTCTCTAGATTCTAGCTGGCAGGTGGGAAAGGTAAGGGAGGGTATGTGTGTGTGTTCATGAACATGGTGGTTGGGGGTGAGCTAGGGTGCCCTATTCTATGGAAAACTTATAGGTAGGGCACCAAGCAGCAAAGCTGGATCCGGGTGGGTGGGGGTGAGCTAGGGTTCCCCTGCACATGTCTTTCCAGTGCTTCCCAGAGGATAAGGAGGAGGCAGAAACCTTTTCACAGAAAGACAGCTTCTACTCTTCAGTTTACCGGACTTTGAACAAGCACTGCAGGAGAACCATAAGGAGCAGAGATATAAATTCATTTTTTTAAAAAACTACATAGTGGGTTAAATTTTAGTTTTGGGGGTGGACGTGCTCTTTAAGAACCTGGGAAAAAAACAACTTACAACGTTTGCAAACCCCCCCCGAAACCCTTTGTTTCGTCCCCTTTTAATTTAACCTGTGTGCTGTCATCTGTTGGTTAATCGAATAATCAAGTTAAATGCATAACTTCCAAATGTCACAGATTGTCCAGGACACTACAATGCTTTACTTTTCATTTTGTTCTGTTGTTGCTGTGATAGGAGGGTAGTGCTGTCAATCTTGAGGAGCAGCAGAACATTTGATGTCACAATGTCATGTGACTGCTCACTCAGTCTCCTCCTTTCACTTGTGGTTCAAACAGAGTCAAGATTGATGTCAAAATGTCATGTGACTGATATATATATATAAAATGGAGTAGGAAAACAGGCTATATTTTCCTTGCCTGGGTGCTACCAGTCTGGTAATATTGAAGTAATAAAGATTCACGGTTCACTCCAGGGTTTTGCAAACATTAATTTATTGTTTTGTTTTTGCACTGTTAATCTTTATTGCTTATATAGTTTGCTTGTGATCAATCAGCTTTATTGTCAACATGTTTCAACCCTGATATGGGCTGTTCTCAAGACAGTGAACAATGGCAATGTTACTATAATAGCATTGCCCTAATAATGTAATTTAATCATATAAACAAATATTTCTCATTCTCAGGTTACCTATAGAAATGGGCAAAGTATTATCCTTTATATCCTCTTTCACACAGATCTAGATGAAATACTTGCTTCAGAACACTTTTTAATAACTGATAACTGCTTTTATTTCACTATTAAATCCCTGGCTTTACCACTAAGCAAAAGGCTAAGAATTGCAAGTGGGCACCTTTATCCCAAACATTAATAGTGGCTGCCAATTCAAATTGTTCTAGCCAATCAGTCCACTCACTAGTTCCCCATCAAATGGATCAGGTTTAAAAAGAGGTTTGGCAATTAGGCCTGGTAGCGCTACTGAGTGTAATTGAGGCGTTTCATCTGCAGGTACAAGGACAGGAGGATTTAAATCAATAATTTCAGTACAGCCTCTATAGCTTGATATAGAGAACAAATAAACAGAGAAAACAGGGATAATGAATGGTATTACCAGCTCTGTTGTCACCAATTTGCACCATATCACTGCTTTATGGAATGATTATGGGTAGCATGGCACACAGTGGGTTACTCTGGTGGTCTGGCACAAAGCAGACAGTGCAGGTGGTAACAGGATTTTATACACAGGATCTTGGTGTTGCATTCAATCAGGACATGACACTGTGCAAGGGATCACTCCAAACAGATCAGTCCCATCAGGAGTATACATCACTCACTTCAATCTACTTTCCCTTTCTCTCCTTCTAGCCATAGAGAGCAGGGATGTCTGGCTTTTTATTACTCACTGATACCACCTGTAGGTGGTATATAAGGAGCCTTAGTGTATATATATGTCCATCACAATAAACATATCCTGTGTAGCATACAGAAACTTTTTTTGGATTGGCTGTGACTGACACATGTTTTAAAAACAGCACATCATTGGATGTTATACTGACTTGACCACATCCTTTCAGTATTCACATGGACACACCTTAGCAGTCACAGGGGTGTGGTTTAACCTCCCATTTTGACTATCCCATATTAAAATTGGAATCTAAGCTCTGTAAGTAAGTTTGTTTTGTATAATTTGTGTATTTATTCTTGTACCTTATATAAGTTAGTGCTATACATACATTTATTGATGGTAATTTAAATGGTAATAGTGAGATAGTACACACATACATATACACCTTTCCTATCCTGTATACTAACCAAGAGATGTAAATATGCATGGATCTTGAACACATTAGCTCGACCGCCACGTCATCAACCCTCCTCCCACTGTTCATGCGCTACTGCTGTTGGAGAAGTTGAACCCTTTTTGCGCGCGAGACCTCAATGCTGTTTCCAGGAGGTAGCAGAGACAGGAGGGAGAGAGAAAAATGGGGAAGAGAGGAAGCGAGAGTGAATGGAGGGAAAGAGAGAGAAAGATGGGGGAGAGAGAAGGGAAAGAGAGAAAGAGGGGGAAGAGGTTTGCTAGTATGTAATATCCTATACCCCCCACCTCTTTGGTGGCTCCTAAATTGATCCATGCATCAAGCAGTAAGGTGGAATAGCTATACTTTCTTGTTATGGAAGTATTTGCTTTCACTATAGAAGTTTTACTGCTGTCTGTGTTAACATTTGTATAGTAAAGATTCTAATGCATGTTGCTAGCAAATAAGTGGAAAAACTATTTACGCTTGGGGTCTAATAAAATACATTATTGTGACATTTTATTATGGGACTCATTTAATGTAATCTGAGATCTATATCCCTCTGTGTATGCTGGCTTGAGAGTGTCAGCTGGAGTATTTCTTTATAGATCTGGTTGGCAGCAACTGCCTCTTTATTTTGTGATCTAAATAAAATTTGATGTCTGCAGGACAATTCAACACATTGTTAGATAGTTGACTGGCTGCTTAACTAACCAACCAATGTTAAGATATAAGATACACTTGTAAGATATAAGATATATTTGACACTTGATCTCCAAATCTATTTAAAGAACAATTATAGTTATAAAAAGAACCCCTCTTACCTTATAAGTACTCCAGGTATAATGTTCCTCACTGCTCTGTTCTTACTCTGCCCCGCAGAGATGCGCTCTGCTAGGATTACGGACAGCTTTTAGATGAGGAAACTAGACGTGACTGGCAAGTGAAAGTTTGGGTAAGTATATCTGTTGAGTGTTACTGAGTGCTTAGGAATTTTGCGGTTTAGGTCCTCGTCTGGGATACATTTAATGGACAGAAGATCATCTTAAGATGGTCAACATAGTTGCCAACATTGTCAAAAAAATTCTAGGGACCCATTTTTAAAATTGTTGCGTGCCAACACAAGATTTAGCCCCTCCCCAACTTCATAAAGTTCACACTAACTTTTAATGGAAAGATAGACAGTAATAGATAGACACACAGAAATAGCTAGGAAGAGATAGACCAACAGAGATAGAGAGAGACACATAGGGAGAAAGAGACAGCTAGAGGGACAGACAGAGAGCTAGAAAGACAGAGTTAGATAGAATGACAGCTATAGGAACAGACAGACAGAGTTAGAGAAACAGAGATAGATAGATATGTATAGACAGACAGATAGATATTAGGATAGATAGACTGATACATACTATAGATAGATAGATAGAAGAGAGATAGATAGATGGAAGATAGATAGATAGCAGAGTTAGATAGATGGATAGATAGCAGCGTTAGATAGATGGATAGATAGATAGATAGCAGTTAGATAGATACATAGAAGATAGATAGATAGATACAGTTAGATATGCTTGTGAAGGTTCTCATTCATCCAGGTCATAGTATATCTGTTGTATTCAATTAGATCAACTGGACTTGAAATGTAGTTCTTGAAGACGTTTCGCTAGTCTTCCGACTGGCTTTCTCAATTCAGAATGACTTGTACAAGAATCTGTGGCAATTATGTACCCTGGAAAATCCCAATTAGCATATCACAGCCAGGTGTTAAGGGTGTGATTAGATAGTGGCTAAGAGGTGTTATAGGAACGCCCAGAGTAAGGTGTTAAAACAGCATTGTACATGGCAGACAGTTGGTGTCGAACCCCCCCACCTCTATTTAGGCTTGGTTTCTTTATTTTCACATAAATGGCCTCCTTAACACCTCTCTTGAACCAGTCACGTTCCTTCGCCAGGAACGTGACTGGTTCAAGAGAGGTTCATCAACGTATGGCCCAGCACAGAAGAGCCAATTCCTCGGGTCAGGACTCAGCCGTGTATCTGCATCTTAAGGATAAAGGACATACCTTTGAAGATTGTAATGTTAACATACTGGCGAAGGAACGTGACTGGTTCAAGAGAGGTGTTAAGGAGGCCATTTATGTGAAAATAAAGAAACCAAGCCTAAATAGAGGTGGGGGGGTTCGACACCAACTGTCTGCCATGTACAATGCTGTTTTAACACCTTACTCTGGGCGTTCCTATACATCTTAGCCACTATCTAATCACACCCTTAACACCTGGCTGTGATATGCTAATTGGGATTTTCCAGGGTACATAATTGCCACAGATTCTTGTACAAGTCATTCTGAATTGAGAAAGCCAGTCGGATGACTAGCGAAACGTCTTCAAGAACTACATTTCAAGTCCAGTTGATCTAATTGAATACAACAGATATACAGTTAGATAGATAGAGATATAGATAGACTGATATATAGATAGACAGACAGATAGATATAAAGAAGATAGATAGAAATAGATAGAACTAGATAGATAGGCATACAGAGCTACAGTAAAGTAACAGACAGGCAGAAATCACTAACCTCCTCCAGTTGTGTTCAGGGCAGAGAGATCGTATTCAGCACGACTAAGCTGCACTTCCCCCTCCCCTTCCTAACGTGCACAGTACGTGAGACTGACCGTAATTCGATCTCTCTCCTGCAGGAGGAGAGGATCTGATAGTAGTAGCAATGCAGGCGAAGGCTTTAAATTTTAAAACCACACGCTGCTTGCTGCTCCAGATCGGGACATTTACCGGGACATCAGAAGATCGGGGCTGCATTCTTAAATCCGGGACTGTCCCGGGTAATCCGGGACTGTTGGCAACTATGCATTTGTTTGTAGACGAACATCTATCTAATATCTATAATGCTGCAAAGTTCCTGTAGTGGTCCTGTCTGGAATGTCCTAATGTAATGTACCTTTACCACCCGGCGATTTCTTAAAATTCCCTGCCTTGGCCCAGTCATTTTGTAATAGAATTTGAGCCATAAGCCTTAAAATAAGTTCCTGCGATGGTCCCGTCTTGCCCATTCGGGTGTTTTTTTAAGGAATGTCCTAATGTATGGCCACCTTTACCACCCCGCAATTTCCCCAGACATTGGCCCAGTCATTTTGTATTAGAATATCAGCCATAAAATGATTGGATCAGGTGTTTGTCGGAACTTTGCACCACACCTTATATCTTACTGCTACCTTCCTTTGGTTTGTTTTTTTCATGTCATTTGTAAATAGTAGATTTAAATGGTAACTCCACCCCAAAAATACATTTTTGCTGTAGTATAGGGAACCCCCCCAACCCTAAACGCTAGGGTTTTAACTTTGAAAAAAGGTCAGAAATCGATTAACCATCTTCGCTCCCTCAGCCTCTGCCTCTAATGCTCTACCATTCCCAGAAGTAGCAGCAGGGGCTGGACTGGCAGCCGCATCTTGTAATCCTAGACACGGCTGCCGGCTATTGAGAAAGAAGTTTTCTGAAACACTGAAACTATCCTATACTATCAAAAAGGCTCTTATTAGAGACACAAGAGCTCTTCTAAAAGCCAATGGGGGTCCTGCGTACACCAGCCCACTGTTGTGCCCCCCTCCCAGTAGCCCCTTGCAGCCAAAAGGGCTACTTACCGCGAGATCAACATTTTTGCCGCTTTATACTATACTATCGAGCAGTAAGGATGGCTATATGCGAAATGGCAAACACAGCAATAATGACATATTGACGCTTTATAAATTGCGCTAAGTCATATTTTGGCAAAACTAAAATTTAACCCACTACTGGCCCCACTAGTAGTTTTAAAAAATCCTTACCTTTCATCTTTGATCCTTATGTTTCCCCTGTAGTGCTTGTCCAAAGCCAAGAAAACTCAGGAGTAGTTCCTCTGAGAAGACAGTGGCATGCGCAGGGGAGCCCTTTCCCTCCCTCCCACCCTCCTGATCCCTCCCTGGCTGCCCTCCATGAAGTATAAAATCTTTTATATATATATTGCAGGGCATCCCTGCCCATCCCCAACCGCTATATTGGAAGTGTAAACATAGAATCGAACTGTGTTTACAGATGCATTCTATATTGCTGGCTCTCAGCCAATCACACCCGTGGCTGCCGGTCTGGCCCCCTGCTTGTATTTCCGGCAGGCAGGGAGCCAGATCAGAACGACGCTAATATAGCAATATAGAGGGTGGAGATGCCCTTTAACGACCGTCATTATAGGTGTAACATGGATCGAAAAGTGTCATCCATCTGGGGAATCTTGCAAGTAAGAATGGCTGCTGTATTAGACAACTATATTCCATTCAGCCCCAATCCTCTTCTTCGGGCCCTTTAAAAGTACCCATGGCATGGTGAGGACACACGGTCGGCCAGGAGCCGAGTGTGCGGTCCATAGAGGGCTGCACGATCGGCCGTGGTTTTAGACACATCCAATCATTTGTGCATTTGTCGGATCCGGACAAACATAGGTCGGTCCTAGCCGCAAGAAGAACCCATACAATAATTCAACCTGACCATCCAAAACACTGAAAGGTCAGTCAGGCCGAATTATTGTATGGTGTGTACCCAGCTTTAATTTAGTGTTTTCCTTTAAGGATTTTATAGATTGTGTGATAATTTCAGATAGTTAGGTAAAGTACGGTTCAGGGCGTTTGTATAACCTACCACAGAAAAAAATGTTAATGTCTAGGGTACCAGGAAGTGGTAAAGATGGTTAAAGTGGCCCCACTATGCAGCGCAGTCGTAATGTTGCATGATTCATGTGCGCTACCCTGCGCATGCACTGCGATTCCTTTGCGCAAAGGGTAGGCATCGCAGAGCTGGGCAGTGGAGATAGTGGGGCCATCCCCATCCTCTAACACAGCACACAGAGAACACCAGAATAGCCTAGTGGGACCTAGCTGTTGAGTGCTGAGTGAAATATATATTTTGTGTTGGATTTTTTTACTGCTTAAAACAGATACTGTCATATCCAATCATGTCTAAGGGCTAGGCCACACTGCTCCGTTTTTTTTTGCGCTTGTGATTGCGCTTTCGTTTTTAAAAAATCATTGAAAGCGCGGCAACGCAAAAAAGACGCGCGTTCTGCATTTTTAATCGCAATCGCATGCGATTTCCTATACTTATTGAAGAAATCGCAAGTGCAAACGCAACAAAATCTCACATGAAATCACATGCCATTGCATTTGCGTTGCAGTGTGGCCTTGCCCTTAGGAACCAGGCAGTGGTAGGCTGTGCAAGCTAGGTACTAATGTTTAATAGGGAAATAAACTGTATTTTTGTATTTCTGTGCAAAACAAAAGTCACTTAGCGGCTTTGCCACTGTATCTAGCAAATACATTTTTTTCCCCCCCTTTATTTACTACTCTGATTTACCTTTTTTTGCTGTCAACCCTTAAGGCTCGTACACGCTCGATTTTCGAGCAAGACACGACCCCGACGGCAGAGTGGTACACCTGACGAACGGCCGTTTCGGCTGAGAATCATCCGTCTGTATGCACTTGGTCTGGGGTCCTTCGTTGATCCGTCTGGCGAAAATCGAGCATGTGTACAAGCCTTTAGGGCTAGGCCCCAGAATACAAAAAAAAATTGAACAATGTGATGCTTTTTTTAGATCACATCCACTTTGTGCATAGCGCAGACTTTGTGATTACATGGTAATCGTGGTGTCCAAGCTCTACTACCTGCGATGTGCTGGTCTGCGATTTCATAACAAATGTGATCACCATTTTTGGTGCGCATCGCATGCGTTGTAATTCAGCATAATTTAAAGGGTATCTCCACTCATAATTTCAAGGTTTAGGCATCCAGTTCTATTGAAGAACGGGAGGTAAAGGAGCTGTGCCTTACCTTCCGTTCTTCAATAGAACATACAGGAGACTGGTGCGCAGTTAGGAAACTTACCCGCTCGCTCACTCCCCCGGCTCTTAGTCTGACAGGTCCCGACGGACCTTGTCTTCTATGCGCATAGATCGCTTGTCTTCTACGCGCTAAATTCATCCGCGGCCGAATTTGCGAGCGATCGATCGTGCGGTCCCATAGGGGGCTGCATGATCGATCGGAATTTAGCGACACATACGATTGTTCGGCCGATTTGCCCGAATGAACGATCGACGACGGTCGTGGCCCGCCCGCCCTACACCAGCCAATATTTTCGGGAATCGGCCGGTCGGACGAAAATATTGGCTGGTGTGTATCCAGCCTTAAAGGCTATATTTGTTTACACCCCCTTCAGCAATTTAGTGAGCTTGTTATGAGGGATTGACTGTGTGTAAGTAGCTATATATCAGCCTGGAAGTGTCTTAAGACAGGTAAGATTATGACTTTAGTGATCTTTTGCGGCGGTAATCTTTTAAAATATAAGTTATTTTGGGTCTGGAGTTACCCTTTAATATACATGAGTGGAATCCACAAGGGTTTTCTAGGCTCCAGTGCTTGTCTATGTTACAGATTGACTGGTGTAGCTATTGCTGTCCATAAATTACAGAGGTTAAAGGTCTTCACGGGTAAAGGTTTTGAAGGGTAACAACTAGAAAACGGGTTTGCCGTTCATAGCAGTGGGAAACACCCATTTACCACTGTATCTCAAAAATGTTAAGTCACAATTTAATGTAGGTAAACTCACAGCAAACATCATAAATATTGCAAAAGAATGTATTCTATAAGTTATAAATTTATACACATGCATTGTATATAAATTGTTTTTCTAATTTAGTTAAAAGTAGGTCACATTTTTTAGACACATACTTTCCTTTGAAATTATAAGCTGTACACCTGTTTGTTTTTACAGTCATGATAGCCTTTAAGTTTTGTTGATACAGTTGTTTCTGTATGATGGCTGGGAGTCTGTAAAGCATTAACACTGTTTCATTATTTTGCTTCATGCTTTGACCCCACACATGGCTGTACATTCTCTAGACCGTGATGGCGAACATTTTAGAGGCTGAGTGCCCAAACTGCAACCCAGAACCCACTTATTTATTGCATAGTGTCAACACGACAATTTAACCTGAACAACATACCTATTAAAGAGTATGTCCACTGATTTTCTAAGTTTCTTTTTTTATCTTTAAAGGGCATGTCCACCCCCTAATCTATAATTTAACCCACTACTGGCCCCACTATGTAGTGTCTAAAAATCCTTACCTTACGTCCCAGCTCCAAATGGTTCTCCTGTAATCCTCCCCCAAAAACTGCCCAGCAGGAGTACTGCAGAGTCCATATGGGACTCTGCCACCTGTCTCCCCTCCGGGAGAAAAATGTCATGTGCAGTTTTAGATTAGATTAGAATCATTTATTGTCGCTGAACACATTAAAACAATGACGTCAGTGAAATTAATAATAAATACATAGATGGTTCAGATAAAATTATAAAACGATCATATTTCAAGGAACAGCATTTAACAGATTGATACCCGATGGGTAAAAACTTAGCCTAAAACGTTCAGTTTTACAGAAGATGTTTCGATAGCATCTCCCAGAGGGAAGCATGACAAACAAATTTGAATTCGGATGGGAAAGATCCAGACGAATATTCTTTAACCTTTTCAAACATTGAGTCCTGTACAGATCATTAATAGCTGGTACCGTATATACTCGAGTATAAACCGTCCCGAGTATAAACCGAGGTACCTAGTTTTAGGTAAAAAAAAGAAGGAAACCACATTGACTCGAGTATAAACCGAGGGGGTAGTATTTGCCACTAAAGATGTTTGGAAACTACAACTCCCAGCATGCTTTATTGCTGGGAGTTGTAGTTTTCAAACATCTTAAGTTGCAAATACTTACAAATAAGAGTAAAACCTTCTTTGTTTGTGCATACTGTATGCACAAATATAGGAGGATTTACCCCTATTTGCAAGTATTTGCCACTTAAGATGTTTGAAAACTACAACTCCCAGCAATAAAGAATACAGTATGCACAAATAAAGAAGGTTTTTTCTCTTATTTGTAAGTATTTGCCACTTGTGTCCCTGTGCAAGTAAAAGTTTCCCTACCTTGTCCGCCGGCCGCGCGATCCGCATCCCGCTCCACAGCCTCTGCGCATCCGGATGATGTCACTACCCGGCGCCTCTCACTTTGCGGCGCGGGTAGTGACATTATCGATGCGCAGAGGCTGTGGAGCGAGGATGCGGATCGCGCGGCCGGCGGACAAGGTGGAGATAGGCTGACTCGAGTATAAGCCGAGGTAAGATTTTCAGGCTTTTTTTAAAGCCTGAAAACCCGGTTTATACTCGAGTATATACGGTAACTCAATACCTAAAATTTGCTATGCGTGATTAACTACCTTCTGCATTGAGTTTTTTTCCCTCTTACTGCAAATCCCATACCAGGCCAGGAAATATTACAAAGTATACTCTCAACTGTGCTACGATAAAAAGTTGCTAAAATTTTAACAGAAAATTGTTCCCTTTTTAACATTTTGACTAAGTGTAATCTGGATTGTGCTTTTTTGATCACACTGGTGACATGCTGCTTCCATGTTAGGTCAGAGCTAATGACTGTACCTAAAAATTTGAAGCTATCCACTAGAATCTGTTGTATTCAATTAGATCAACTGGACTTAAAGGTTAGTTCTTGAAGACGTTTTGCTAGTCATGCGACTGGCTTTCTCAATTCAGAAGTTTTTGAATTCTGAATTGAGGGAAAGCCAGTCGGATGACTAGCGAAACGTCTTCAAGAACTAAACTTTAAGTCCAGTTGATCTAATTGAATACAACAGATATACCATGACCTGGATGAATGAGAACCTTCACAAGCACTATCCACTAGATCTATTTGATTCCCGTTTACTTTTATAGGATTATAGCCATTCTTACACGTGTGCAACCTAAAATCCACAATCATTTCCTTGGTTTTTGCACTATTTATAACCAGATTGTTATCTTTGCACCACTGTTCAAGCTTGACTATATCTGCCAGATAATCCCTTTCATCGTTGTCCGTAATTAGACCTACTAATGTTGTATCGTCTGCATATTTGATTAAATAGTTAAGTTCCCCCCTGAGTTTACAATCGCTTTTATAAATTGCATATAGCAATGGACTAAGAACACATCCTTGGGGGACTCCTACATTTAAAATTTTTACGTCAGACAGAAGGTCATTAAATTTTACAAATTGGGACCTGTCTACTAAAAAATGTAAAATCCATTTACATAAACTTGTAGGTACTCCTAGTTCTAATAATTTATTAATCAGGATATCTGGTAAAACTGTATTAAATGCTGAACTAAAATCCGAAAACAAAATTCTTATATATGAGTTGTGTTTGTCCAGATGAGATAAAATAGTAAACATTAATGAGTTCAATGCATCAGATGTTGATCTATTCAACCTATAAGCAAATTGGTACTGATCATAGTTAAAAGGAATACAATTTTTTAAAAGTTTAAGAATTATACGTTCAAAACACTTAGATACTAAAGAGGTGATGGCTATGGATCTAAAATCATTTACTTCAAGAGCCCTATTACTCTTTGGCAGTGGAGTTATACACAAAGTTTTAAATATTACTGGCACCTCGCCTGATGATAAGGATCTATTAAAAATATCACAAAAGATAAAAGCCAATTCAGAGGCGCATAGCCGCAGTACCTTTCCTGGTATTTTATCCGGCCCTGCGGCTTTTCCTGCCTCGACCTTCCAGAAACAGGCCAATACCTATTCCTCAGTTACCATAATATCAGGTGGTTCAACCCGTAAAAGCTCTCTTACTGGCGCAACGACATTTGTTTCGAACCTTGAGTAATAGGCATTAAGATGTTCATAGAACAGAGGATCAGTGGGACCGGTTTTTGCGCCACTGCTATTCTGATTGGTCAGCATTTTTAGCCCTTTCCACAGAGGTATTGTCCAAAAGCAAGAATAGAACCTCAGGTAAAAAAAGTGAAAGCGTGGCTACCAAATGCTATTGATAACTTAAAATTGAAGTTCCAACAAACCAACTGGCAGCACTTATTAGTGCAGCAGTTGAGTCCAGTGGAGGGGAAATAAATTATCTTACAACACTTATAATAGATTACATAGTAAAATGCATAAGTGAAGTTACAGTTTATAAAGAAATTTAAGTTTACGTAAATCAAAAAAAGTGGCTAAACAGAGAAGTAAAATTGTTATTAAAAGCTCTCCCTCCCGATTTTGTTTCCCTCCCCCTAGCTACAAACCCTTTTGATATAATCTACTGCTTGGTCCCCCTGCCCCAACCGCATTAGTATTATTCACAGAAAGTGCCCCAATAGTTACTTACCTTACCTCTTTCCTCCGCCGTTCTGAACTCCCGGCAGCCGCGTCCGTGATTGGCTGCCTCTCAGCAAATCACGGACACGGCTGCCGGTCCCACCCCCTGCTTGCAGTTCCGTACAAGCAGAGGGCCGGGGCAGTGCAGTGAAGGACAGAGGCATGGTAAGTAATGATCGTGGGACTTTATGTGAATAATACTAATGCGGTTGGGACTGGGGGAGGGAGCAGTACATTATATCAAAAGTTATGTAGAAGGGAGGACATGCCCTTTAACTGAAGAACAGGAGGTAAATGAGCTTGTCTTACCTCCCGTTCTTTAGTCAAACTTGCAGGAGAGGAGGAAGAATTTACCGCGTATTGCTCCAGCGCAGTGGACAGTCTCCTATGCCAGTGACATTCTCCAACGCATCTACAGTCATTTGCATTGTGCATGCACACAGTGTAAAGGAGTGTGGATGCGTCTGAGATTGTCTGAGGAGCTGGAGCGATCTAAGTTCTTCCCCCTCTCTTGCAAGTTTTATTGAAGAATGGGAGGTAAGACATCGCTCATTTACCTACCACATCTCCAGACAAAATTTTGAGATCCAAAACAGTGACTCAAGAAGAGGTGAACTTTAAAGCTTAAAATGAATTTAAAGCTTAAACTGAATAACATGCTGTGGCAGCCACAGGACAGAGAAGGACAGAGAGCTCAGTTTCTCACTTACTGCACTCCCCATCTTGTGTGCTGGAATGCGCAGAAGCAGAGAGAGAGACTTATGTTCACTTGACTTTTCTATGCTATGGACAGCCGCTTCACTTTCTCAATGATTTTAAAAAGGGGAGCAGACTGGGCTGTGCCTCTGGTTTTCTGATAAAAAAAACTCTGAACTCTGTTGTGCATGAGTGCCCACGGAGAGATCTCAGAATGCCATCTCTGGCACGCATGCCATAGGTTTGCCAACCACTGCCTAGGCATTCTTAATGTTACACAGAACAATGATGCAAAAAAGTGCACTGCAAACACAGGCAAGTTAAAAGACAGTATTACAACTAACTTGCAGTAGAGTACACTGTTTATGGAGACATATGGATTATAAAATAAATTTGAACCTTTATCCTTTGATTATTTTATTTTCAATATGTTGATTAATGAAGACCGTCAATTAAATTATAGTTGCAGAATATATGCTGGGAGCATTTTGTGTGTGGGGTTCCTTTAGATTATTTTCTTAGAAAACCATATGTACTGATATAAAATAAGCAAAATGTTTCACTGCCACAATTCCTACATTAAAGATGGCCCTGCACAGATTGATATCCCATACATCCTTCTGAGAGACTGCTGATCATGTAGTTTACTGATCAGAAAGTGAACACATGGGAGAAATAAATTTTTGTTCATCCTTCCTGCAGCTGCGCCCTTTTAAAGAAATAGTTCACTTGAACTAACGTAAAAAAGGTAGAAGATATTTACCTTACATGCGATCCTCCACAGCAGCACTGACTGGTCACGACCACTTCCTGGTACAGATAAACTAGCGTGCTTTTCCGAAAATGCGCGCTATAGTTAATCTAAACCAGAAAGCGTCTGGAATTTTCAATACTGCTGCGGAGGATGGTGTGTAAGGTAAATATCTTCTCTCTTCGGCCGTGGCTCCTGGTCAATTCATTGAAGGACGGAAGGTAAGGCATAGCTCCTTAACCTCCCAGTCTTTCATGCTGGTGCAAGTTGGTACATTGATAGCTACTTCCCAACTCATTTTTGATCTGGAAATGTGAATTGTTTGTACCATCATACATCCAATCATAGCCAACTGTGGTGATCCTGCACTCCCCTTTCCCCCCACAATTCAAATCTGCAAACACTAGAAACTAGAAACTTAGTTTTAAAGGAGAACTACAGTGTGTATGAAGTTTTTTGAAAAACAGTTCAAATGAAAAGTACCTGGGGCAGGGAGGTAGGATTGGTACTTTATGCCTCCCAAAATAATTTGGCACAAAGAAAACTTCTTCTGCTGGGCTTCTTGATGGCTTCAGCACTATCTTAAATATATAGGACAGGGCATAAACCTGGCAAATGAAAACTGTGCTGTATCTCCAAAACAATAATGGAAGGTAGGAAAAATCATTCCTGCCCCAGTTACCTTTCCTTTTAAAAAACTAAATATTTGGGGGCGTGTCCAAGATTGCGCTGTAGAAGGACGCACATTATAGCGCTCCGTGTCTACCAAATCCTGTATTACTACCCACCGGCCATCAAACAACCTTCAAAATGACAAAACCGAAGGATAAACAGAGCCAAGCAACGGTGGACAAACTGAAAAAGTTTGCACATAAGCCCGAAAACACCGGAGACCCCCACAAGACAGCGGCCTTGTCTTCCACGCAACAAACTACACAGCATGACTCGCCTGAAACGCAGGGCCCACAACCCTCCGCACAGACTAGCGGGACACAACGCAAAAGGGAACCCACCCTGACTCAACTATTCCAGGCCATTACTGAAACAAAAACATCACTCGCCAAACTCCAATAACCGATCGATAACCAAAACTAAATATGCAATGCAGGGTACCCTTCTGGAACACTCGAACTGTGGGACACCAGACCACAGATACTGCATTAATTGGGGTATACACCAGTTGGATATAAAGTTGTATATATAGGTCCCCATTAGCAAACTATAACAGTTAAATGTGCTAAAAAGAAAGTTTAAATATGTGTTTATTTCATACCTGTCCAAATAGCTTGGGAAGGGGGAAAGAAAGGGAATTTATATTATACAAGATAGGACAATGTAACATATTATCTTTACTACCTACAAATATATAAGAATATAGATTTTATAAAATCTGAAAGTATAATGGTAGTGATAACTACCCTTTCCTCCCCAGTAAAGGAAAAAGAGCCGGCCTCCTATAAGTAATGGAGCGCTAATAATAACCCCCCAATAACTGAATAGGGTAAATAGTTACACAACATAACCCCTATAAAAAAAAATTTATACATGGTTAATTTACTACAGTTTTTTCAATGTGTTTACTGTTTTACTTAATGTGTTGCAAAACAAATCCATCTATGTCTGCTATGTCTACTACTGTTTGAACCATATATACGAGTGTTGCATAACTGGTGCCTTACTCCTCTCTACCCCTTTCCCCTCCTGGCCAACTCCAACCACTAGCCGCCAAAAATACATACCCAGACCAATAAACGCACATGGCTAACCCCCTTAAACTCTTACGGTAAGCTGGAATGTCCGGGGAGCACAAGACCCTCTGAAAAGACTACAAATACACGAAGTGCTCTCACGACATAAACCAGACATCATATGTCTCCAGGAGACCCACCTCATCCATTCTGAAAGCGAATGGCTAAACAAGCCTTGAACGGCTTGGACATTGCACAGCTGCCACTCTACTTACTCAAGGGGAGTATCCCTATTAATCCGCTCAACATTACAATTCAATATTCTGAAAACACGAAAAGACTCAACTGGACGGTTTGTACTTGTCACCCTGGAAATAGACCATTCTCCATACATAATAATAGGTATATATAACACCCCCCCCCCTAGCAAACATAAATATACTTCAGCAAATAATCCCGTTTCTTAGTGAATTTCCCAATATCCCCATAATTTGTATGGGAGACTTTAATATGGGGCAAAATGAGAAGTGGGACCGCTTCCCAGCCAGACTCATGATGTCCACTAAATCTACAGGTACTCAACTCTCAAGATTTACATCCATGTGGCAACTAATAGATGCTTGGAGGCACCAAAACCCAAAAAGACCCAAACAATCATGCATCATACAGACCCATATCCTTGTTAACAACGGATTATAAAAATTAGCAAAATTTCTAGCCAACCGTCTACAAACCGTTATCCTGTCACTCATATCACCGGACCAAACCAGTTTCCTTCCCCGGAAAGTCCACAACCATTAACATCCGGCGGGTGCTTGTGCAGACCCAGCTAGACCACAATAACAAGGGCAATAGAACCATCCTTTGGCTGGACGCACAGAAAGCTTTTGATTCTTTGGAGTGGTCCTTTCTGTGGGAGGTATTAAAAAAGTTTGGATTTGGTACTCAATACAAAAAGATAATAAAACTACTAAATCAACAACCAACAGCCAGAATATCCCTCAACGGACAAACATCAACACCATTCCCTCTATATAGAGGAACAAGGCAAGGATGCCCACTATCCCCCCACTTGTTTGCATTAGTCATCGAAGTACTTGCCGAAAAAATTAGGTCCCAACCTCTGATCCAAGGACTCAAACACGGTCCATATACTGAACGTCTGGGTTTATATGCCAACGATGTGTTACTCTTTCTAGACGCCAAACCCACTTCACTTAATGAGGCATTAAACACCATTATGACATACGGACCCTACTCCGGCTTACACATTAACTGGGCCAAATCAATGATATACCCCTTGGACAGCAACCAAGACCTGGAAAGTCGCATCACCACTCCAATACCGTTGGTACAATCATTTTAATACCTAGGTACAACGATTACAAAAAAATCACAAAGATTTCTATAACCTTAATTTACAACCCTTGCTAACCTGGGTCAAAAACAAAACCTCTCTATGGAAACATCTACCACTAAATCTAATTGGGAAGATACACCTTGTTAAAATATTCCACTTAACGAAAATCCTCTATGCACTACAACATACCTTAAGCTATGTTCCGAATAAATATTTTAATACAATGAACAGCCATATTACAAGCTTCATATGGGGATCCAGAAGACCCAGGGTCCGCCTAAAACAATTGAAACTTCCCAAAGACAGAGCAGTACTAGACTTGCCAGACTTAAGGCTGTACTACCTTGCTAGCCAGGCCAAGCTACTAAAATGCTGGGTAGACACTAAAGAACATCCCAACCAATCGGACCTCATGATGGCACTATATCTCAAAGGTGCATTCATGGCATATCTATTTGATCCAAGAAAACATATGATCGGCCCTGGAACCACACTACACACCCAAATAATTAAAATATGGAAGGAGATAAACAACATAGTGCAACCACAAAACACCCCAACAATTACACCAATATGGAACAATAAATTATACCCACATATGGCAGCATTTCCAGCAGCAGAAGAATGGATCAAAATGTGTATAACAACAATAGGACAATTGATACAAAACTGCATCATTAAAGACTACGATTCCCTGGCCACTGAATACAAACTACCCCCATCCTACCGCTTTCACTACCTACAAATCAAACATTGTATACATGCTGAATTCTGCGGGGAATTGCCACAAACCAGGTCTCATCAAATTATAGATACTTAACAGCGCTCCACACAAAGAGGGCTAACATCAAAACTATATAAAAAACTAATATACAAAACAGCCCAAAACGAAATTAACCTTTTAAAAGACAAATGGCGCAAAAACCTACCAACAATAACCACTGAACAGCTATTAGACATAGCAGACTCCTCCAGACATGCCTCCCCCGCAGCGAATAACAGACTCATACAGTTCTACATTGTGCACCAAGCCTATATGTCACCAATACAACTGGCTCGAGTAAAAAAACCAATGGACACCTCTTGCCCCAAACGCAAACACACAGATGCCACATTCTGGCATTTAATATGCGACTGCCCCAAAATCAAACTGTACCGGGCTAAAATACTAGCATATCTTTCAAACAAAATGTCAATAGAGATACCACATAAAGCGGAAGAATGCATACTTGGCTTACCTCAAAAACTCTAATACTGGAACTACTCTTTTATGCGAGGAAGGTGATAGTACTAAACTGGATGTCACCAAACAGCCCCAAAAGAAAACAATGGATACAACTAGTAAACAACGACTTAGCGTACCACAAAATTTTATATATCCATAGAAGATGCCCGACTAAATACAACAAGGTTTGGAAACCTTGGATAGACTTGGGCAGCAACTAAAAGTGGGATGGCCTCCCTTTCTCCTACCCCTCCCCTCCCCCCCATTTACCCACCCCATTACTCCTTATTAAATCAATACTAACCAGATGCAACCCTAAATAAAGATATTGATAAAATAACAAGCGCTGAATATAAGAACAACAAGAAATCGCAAACCGATTATAGTACGCAGCACTAAAGTTCGTTACTATATGTATATAGTTACTAAATTTAAAAAATCAAACAACAAAACTCAAAAGTACAAAATGTGTTTATTAAATAAAATGAAACGAAACAGCAAAATATTATTATACCGTATATACTCGAGTATAAACCGACCCGAGTATAAACCGAGGTACCCAATTTCAGCTAAAAATCCTAATAAAGTTGTTGACTCGAGTATAAACCGAGGGGTAGAAACTTGGCATTCAAGGTGTTGGAAACTACAACTCCCAGCTAATAAAGCATGCTGGGAGTTGTAGTTTCCAAACATCTTGAATCGCAGTGAGGGTGGCATTCAAGATGTTTGGGAACTACAACTCCCAGCATGCTTTATTAGCTGGGAGTTGTAGTTTCCAAACATCTTGAATGCCACCCTCACTTGGCATCAAGATGTTTGGAAACTACAACTCCAGCAATAAAGCATGCTGGGAGTTGTAGTTCCCAAACATCTTGAATGCCACCCTCCCCCTCCCACCCAGTTCTGACTGTGGGCTCTTCTCCCTGTGGGCTCTTCTCCATCCAAGCAAGGACCAGCATTGAAGAATCCTTGGGCCAGCATTGAAGAAGCATCCTTGAGCCAGATTGAAGAAGCATTAAGGTCTCCTCTGCATTCCGGCAGCCGCACGATCTTCTCTGCACTGGCGCGCCGGCTGACGTCACTGCCCGGCGCCGGGCTGTGAGTCAGGCGGCGCGCCAGTGCAGAGAAAGATCGTGCGGCTGCTGGAATGGTAAGGTTAGCTGTGACTCGAGTATAAACCGAATCTGAGTTTTCAGGCTGATTTTTCAGCCTGAAAAACTCGGTTTATACTCGAGTATATACGGTAATTGAAATCTAATGTAACCCATAATATACTTTTGAAACAAAATAAATTAAATTTAAAAAAAAGTAAATATTTTACACTATAGTTGTCCTTTAACTAATGCATTACTTTATGTTAAATGCCAGCATGAAGATTTACTATGGTTTGCCAACAGCACACACAGTAACCTCGTATTTACTGCAAATAGGTTGCATGACTGCTTTAAGATATTGGAGACGGTAATTGGTGTTGCGTCTCTAAGTACATTGTCCAAACAGTCGTTCATTGAATAGACCTCTCTCTTCCCGGGTGAAGCATATTATACATGCCTTTTGCTTAGTGTATTGGTGGGGTTAAAGATGGCAGATTGTCTTGACTTCACAAAAAATATGACTTCACTTATTTCAGTTTAAAGGGGAACTCTGGTCTCCAAACAAGTTAATGAAAGGCCAGATTCCTACCTTTAAAATAAGCCATCAACCACCTCTCTATGTGCTGCACAGCCCAAGTTAGGAAGAAATCACTGATCAGAAAGTTAGGGGGTGGGAGGTTCTGAATCTGGGATCAAAAATACTATTTCCTCCTCTAATCTGCATTTGGCACATCCTCAGTGCATGACTGAAGGTTACTTTTTTTTTAATGCCTACTACTTGCTGGCCCTTCCCACTCTTGGGCCCGTGGCCCCAGCCCCTCCCCCACTTGCACCTCAGACCAATAAGCACCCCCCCCTACAGAAAACTGTGTAAAAGCAGCCTTTTCAGCAGAGAAAGAATCAGACAAAGTTTTAAACTGCTGAAAAGGCTGTTTTTATACAGTCTTCTGTAAGGGGGTGTATTGGTCTGAGGGGCAAGTGGGGGGGGGCTATGGGGAGCCCACAAGTGGGGCCACCCAGCCCGTGAGTGGACGAAGCCATGCAGCCCGTGAGTGGGCAGGGCCAGAGGAGGCTGCAAGGGGATGGGCTAGGATGAGTCTGCAAGGGGAGGGGTCGTGGGGCCTGCAAGTGAGAGGGGCCACAGGACCCAAGAGTGGGAGGGGCCACAAGGGGCTGCAAAGAAAGAAACCAGGTTGGGCCTGCAAGGGGAGGGGCCAAAAGGCCCACTAGTAGAAGAGGCCATGAGGGTCTGCAAGGGAATTGGTGAAGAAGGGCTGCAAGAGTGTGTGGGGGCCCACCAGGAGGAGGAGACCGGGATTGTCACATGGTTTCAGAGCAGGAAGCAGGAAGTGCAGGGGATCCAGTAATGCTCCTACCATATCACACATATAAATGTAAATATCTTCAAAACTATGTAAAATAAATAATGAAAGTAAATTCCTGTTAATTGGACACTAAGGGGCATATTTATAAAGGATTGCCTTTTTCGCCAAATAATTAGCGCAGCACATCGCAGCAAAAATAGAGCCATTTGGGGCTTCGTTTCGCCTTATTTATAAAAAAGCGAAAAAAACACACTTCGCGGCTGAAAAAGGCGAACGGGCGCGATAAAGAGCGAAAACTATCGCAGCGAAAACTTAACGCATCTAAGAAGACTGCATTGCGAAAACCATTCGAAACCAGAAAAGCCCACTAGAAAATGATGTCAAGTTCAAAATGGCCACCTCACATTTACCAAGAAGTCAGCCATGTCTTATTTAGTCAATCTTCTTAGAATTTCTCAATTGGAATACAGTTTTCTTTTGCACTGCACATTCACCTTTCTAATGTGCGTTCGCCTTTCTAATGTGCGTTCGCCTTTCTAATGCGCGTTCGCTTTTCCAAGGCATATTCCATTATAATGTGCGTTCGCCTTTCTAATGTGCGTTCGCCTTTCTAATGCGCGTTTTCCTTTTCAAGGCATATCCTTTAATGTGCGTTGCCTTTCTAATGTGCGTTGCGCCTTTCTAATGCGCGTTCGCTTTTCCAAGGCATATTCCATTATAATGTGCCTTCGCCTTTCTAATGTGCGTTCGCCTTTCTAATGCGCGTTCGCCTTTCTAATGCGTGTTCGTTTTTCCAAGGCATATTCCATTCTAATGCGCGATCGCCTTTCTAATGTCGCTTTTCCAAGGCATATTCCATTATAATGTGCCTTCGCCTTTCTAATGTGCGTTCGCCTTTCTAATGCGCGTTCGCCTTTCTAATGCGTGTTCGTTTTTCCAAGGCATATTCCATTCTAATGCGCGATCGCCTTTCTAATGTCGCTTTTCCAAGGCATATTACATTCTAATGCGCGTTCGCCTTTCTAATGTCGCTTTTCCAAGGCATATTACCCATTAGAATGCCTTTTCGCTCAAACAATGACTTTTCACCACCTTCAGGGTCGCGCTAATCTTTCGCTCTTTTTAACGCAAAAACCACCTTTCGCTCTTTTATAAATCGCGTCATGCCTTTTTGCTCCTTTTTCACTAAAATTACCATTGCGAAGTTAGGCGAAAAAGGTTTAGCGATAGCTCGCGGAAACGGTTTCGCCATTTGTTAACGCTACCTTTATAAATAGCGTTAACTGTCTTTTTGGCGAAAACCCATGCGAAAAGCGAATGCGAAAACATTTCGCTACTTTTCGCTCTTTTATAAATATGCCCCTAAGTTACCCTATAATTGAAGATTGGGGGTAAAGTAGCTATGTCTTTAATTAAACTTAAATAAGTTGAGTCATTTTTATTTTTGGTTGAGATACACTTTAACAAAAAGCCATTTTTGGAATTTCTCATTTTTAATAATGCTTGGTGCTTACATGCTGTGGTATGAGATTTTTACAGTTTAAAAATTTTTGTACAACCTGCCTCCAACTGCCCTGCTCAGGCGTTTTGACAGGCAGCTCATCATCCAAGCACACTGACATGAGCTTTTACATAAAATTATGCCAAAGCAACGAACTATACATTCCTTATATTTTATAATCCTGATGTCTTTAGTGAAAAAGAATATAGCTGAGAGCTTTAAAGGGCATGTCCACCCTTAAAACATAAAACTGTTTGCTTGTCATTTTTTTGTCCCTAACCCCATTTGCTATTTTTATTAAAAAAATGTTACATGCATTTGTAGCCGGATATTTAAAGGGTACCTCCATTAAAAAAATCACATCCTTTTTTTTTTCCATTTTAATTGAAGAACAGGTGGTAAAGGAGCTAAGTATTACCTCCCGTAATTCAATTAATCGATCAGGAGCAGAGGAATCTGTCTGACCTGTTAGAGGAAGCAGCAGAGGATCGCAATCGTGGGGAAGTAATACCATTTCCCTGCCTGCTCCTGATGGATTAAAGGGACACTACTGAAAAAATGACTTTGCCTCATCTTAATCTATAATTGAATACATGTAAGTAGCACTTTGATTTGCTTGTGTTGCTGCATGCCAACCCAGCACACATTTTGTTTAGGAGTAGTATACCCTCCCTCTTTTAACCACTCCCACTTCCATCCGACCTGACTTTTTTTGCCACAACCCAACTGTCAAGCTTGCATACAGCATTCCAACTGACAAAACTCTGTCACCATCCATTCCAGCTACAGTAAAACTACTCAGAGAAGAATAGTTTTTAAAAGCAAGGAACTTGATTGACAGCTGGATTATAAAAAGTTTTAGATTGGAAATCTAAAGATATAGGGGGCAGATCGACAATAAAATGATACAGTGGTGGTTGGGAAGAATTATAGTTTCCAGTTATGGTCAAATTAAAATAACCTATTTTTCGATATAGATGCCCTTTGACTGAGGAACAGGAGGTAAGACTTACCTTTTTTATCTTTAATTGAAAAAGGAGGTAATGACAAGTCCTTCACACACTTTTTTGCAAAACTTACTGGTTACAATAGTATTTCTGAGCTTCTCAATGTTGCAGTGAGTACCGTTGGGGCCATCAACCATAAGTAGAAAAAACATTTTGCCAGGAACTGGCCATTACCAGGTGCTTCTTGCAAGATTTCTGACAGAGAAGTCCAAAAAATAAACAGAAGAGTTATCCTGAAGCCAAGGACCACTTTCAAAGAAAACCACAAGTAATGCACTGCACTGACATGGCCTTTATGTACGATTACCAGGAAAGACCCCATTGCAAAATAATAAGTTTGCAGCTAAACATTTGGACAAGCCAATCCATAGAAGATGCCCCTGAAACCTTTTAGGTTTACACAATGTAATCCTTTATATTTTATAAATATATTTATATTTTCATAGGAGATGGGAGGTATAGGATATTATATGTATATGTGTACTATCTCACTATTATTTAAATTAACATCAATAAATGTATATAAAGTATAGCACAGACTTATATTAGGTACAAGAAAAAGTATATAACCTTACTTACAGAGCTGATATTCCTATTTTAATATGGTATAGTCAAAATGGGAGGTTAAACCACACCCCTGGGGCTAGGGGTCTCCATGTGGGTACTGAAAGGAAGTGGGTAATGTCAGTATAGCACAAGAAAGGATAGGGGAGCACACTACAGTGGTGAATCCAAAATTTTTATTGAGTCAACAACTACAACGTTTCGGGACGCCCTGTCCCTTCCTCGGGTATAACCAGAGTGATAAAACCACCAAACATTTAAACCCATGAGACTCCAGCTACCATACGTGTGTCACAGTGAATGACAGGTCTGAGGCCAAAGTGCATAAAGAACAGTGTACAGTAATATATCATAAAGTGCAACATGCTTACAATATCATAATAAATATAATACATAACATGTCATAATACATCCACTTGAGTGTCCATAATGATGATAACAAAACGTAAAAATTAGTTAAAACAATGTGCTAAATAAATATAGTGGCGATTATGTATCCAATAAATATCTTAGTGACAAGAATGTATCAATATTCGTGACTTAAAACCATCCATCTTAAAATACACAATGAAGGCAAGTATTGATGTACTTAATGGTAACATTGTCCATTTGTAACCATTACAGAAAGATAGTTATGTTCCTGTCTTGGTCCTGTAGATGGCAGTGTCTCACCTGTAGAAAAATATGCAATTACTATACTGGAAATATTCCATAGAAGCAAATTAATCAAACTGGTTATAGATTCTGAAATGCTAGCTCCCTTCTGACTAAACAAAACAGCTGAGACCTGTTTCCTCATTCATACCAGTGGGACATAATAAGTATAATCCAAAAAAAGTTTCTGTCTGCTACACAGGATATGATGTGTATTGTAATGGACATATACACAAGGATCATTATATACCATCTCCAGCCGCAGGTGGTGTCAGTGAAAAAAATAATGCAAGACGTCCCTGCTCTCTATGGTAGGAGGAGAGAAAGTGGATTGTGTGGTGTGTGCTTTGGAGTGAAAAAAGCAGTTATCAGTTATTAAAAATGCTCGGAAGCAACTTTTTTTCAATTAGATCTGTATAAGAGTATATAATGGATAAATCCATTTCTTTAGGTAAACTGGGAATGAGAAATGTTTGTTTATACATTAGATTAGTAGGGCAATGCTTTTACAATAACATGATGCTGTGAGGTACCTTCTGTTATAATATATGAGGTGTCTCACCACTTGCCGTATTAACCTAGCATGTTTAGTTTAACCACACAGTGTAGCAGGATTGCCTGGGTCTACTCTCAGACTACAGGATTATGCTATTTGGTTCCTTGGAAGCTGGTGACTGTCGAGTAACAGTTTAAAAATACCTATACAATTTTGCTAGTATATATAAATATATAATAATATAATATATATATAAATAATATATATATATAATATATATATACACTAGCAAAAGTGTGCCCATTGGTGCACAATGGAAATTATGTGTGTATATGTTTTGCTGTGTGTGGATATAGTGGATATAGAATCTTTACACATATACATTTGGTATATTTTAAACTGTTACTCGGACAGTCACCAGCTTCCAGAGGAACCAAAAAGGGTAATCCTGCAGGTCTGAGAGTTGACCCAGGCAATCCTACCACACTGTTTGGTTGAAACTAAACATGCTAGGTAAATATTTATTAGTATTCACCACAGAAAATGGTGATGGTACCTTATATATTATCAAAGAAGGTACCTCACAGCATCATGTTATTATAATAGCATTGCCCTAATAATCTAACATATTAACAAACATTTCTCAATTCCAGTTTACCTGAAGAAATGGATTTATCCTTTATATACACTTTTTTATACAGATCTAATTGAAAATAATTGCTTCAGAGCAATTTTTAATAACTGATAACTGCTATATATTTCAGTATTACAATAAATCCTTGGTATACCTGCCTGGCTTTACCACTAAGCAAAAGGCTAAGGACTTGCAAGCGAGCACCTTACTCCCAACCTTTAATTGTGGCTGTTAATTCAAATTGTTCTAGCCAATCGGGCCACTCCCTAGTTACCCCATCAAATGGATCAGGTTTAACTGGGCCTGGTAGAGCTACGGAGTCTAATTGGGGAATTTCATCTGCAGGTACAAGGACAGGAGGGTTTAAATCAATACTTTCAGTACTAAGCAGCAGCCTTCATAGCTTAATACAGAGAACAAACATACAAAGAAAACAGGGAGAATAAATGGTATTACCAGAACCTCTGCCACCAATTTGTACCAGATCACTGCTTTATGGAGGGATTATGGGTAGCATGACACACAGTGGGTTACTCTGGTGGTCTGGCACAAAGCAGTTTTTCGATGCTGATGGACTTTTAGCGTTGGCATTGGAAATGGCCATTACTGTTAATTTCCCTAGGTCATGGTCGGCTTCCTTTACTGTAGTATAGGGAGTCAGCCGCGATTGTTGGGTTGTGTGGCAGTCCCAAACGATCTCACTATACTTAATATAGAGAGACCGTCCAGGACTATCTTTGAAAGATAAAAAACAGAATCTTATAGATTCTGTCAAAATAATAGGACTGAAAATATGTAAAGTTTAAAAATGTACTTTACTAAATGTATGTAAATCTTTAGTATTAGTGAGTTTGTAAGTTAAAAGCACAATTTAATCTGTTTTTCTGCAATTCATAATATTTTAAAATAAAGTGTGTATTGTATTGCTTTCGCTTAACTTTTTAATGAACACTGCTCAATCATCAAGAACTAATTTAGAAATAATGGACTTGAGTTTGAATGCTAGAGTCAAAGCAAAGGTTTGTCGGTTAATTAAGAGCAAAGTCTGTAGCAAATGATGACCTTGTCTTGCTGAGGCAAAAGAAGAACCATGACCTCTAATCATGTACTAAGTAGAGTATAAACATCTTAATTCCACTCTGTCATAGATGTTTCAGAATAAATATTTTGCCCTTTTATTTTTGATAATGGTAATCCTAAAAAATGTTGCATGAAGGAAAGGGACACAGAAAAAATCTTAAATCCATAAATATAGTGATTTGTAAATTGTGTATCCAATATTTAGAGGAACATTTGCAGTGTGTACAGGCCATAACTCTTGGGAAGCTCTTTTGTAGATAGTAGTTAAATACAATGTGCTTGTTTTTAGAGGTCATCAAACAATGCCACATTGTAAGATTTTCTATTGTAAACCTAAATCTATTGCATTCTGTTTAAACAAGACCTTCAAGGTTGAGATTTTTTACTGAAAATCAGAGATCAGTTACTCTGTCTAATATACAGTGGTGTGCGAAACTGCATTGGCTATCGTTTTATAATTGACATTTCATAGCAAAATGAATGAGCCTGTACTGCAGAAATGTCAGGAGGTAAACTGTGTTTTTGGATATGGAATAAATGTGTTGATTATCATGGAATCTAGTATCTAATTGGGGTTATGGCCAGCATTTGTATGTCTTGTAGATTAACCAATATTACATAATGTTGCTAGATTTATGTTCTGCTCTATATGCTTGTATTTAAATATTTACATTACATGACCATAAATAGCTACCATTTGAAATGCCTATGCATACAAATACTGGTAGTTGTGTCCACAACATCCTAGATCTTTGAAAGTGAAGATGCCCTTTATAATAGTCCTTTACAGTAGCAGATAAAATCATAAGGACTTTTTATAAACTGTGTATGGGCTAGGCCATCGCTTCCAAATGCATTTTCAATGTGTGCAGCCACCCGGTTTGCACAGTGCTGTGATCCATTTTCAGAGCTTGCGTGATCACCATTTTTTGTGCAAATCCCATAACTTATTTTGAAATAACATTGTGAAAACTACAAGTAAGCATGCATGTAACTGTTTTCAGTCCTGTTTTACAGGATATTCAGAACAATCAGAAATTTCAGGGATTTCTTAAATGAAAAATCATTTGGCAACTGGCCGATTCAGACGAAGGAACGGTCGCCGATCGGTCTGAGCCGCCATACAATAATTCAGCCTGACCGACTGAAATACAGGCAAAATTATTGTATGGTGTGTACCCAGCTTTAGCCAGAACAATTTGAAAACTGCCTTTCATGAAAACTAGCTTACTTTGTTGCTATTTCTGTGTGGTTAAAGGGCATGTCCACCCTTATAATAATTTTTTCCCTTATGATAGTATACCTTCCCCCAGCCCCAACTGCTATAAAATAATTTCAAGAAAGTGCCCCGATCTTAACTTACCTTCCCTCTCTCCTCCACCGCACTGCCTAGCCTTCTGCTTGCTAGTCACTGCAAGCAGGGGACGGGACCGGCAGCCGCGTCCAAGATTGGCTGCTGGCTGCTCAGAATGCCGGGGGAGAGAGGGAAGGTAAGTAGAGTTCGGGGGACTTTCTTAAAAATCTTTTACAGCGGTTGGGGCTGGGGAAAGGAATACTAATATACGGCCAAGGGTTTTTATGTTAGGTGGAGGGATCGAGAAGGGGGGGGGGGGGGGGCTGCACTGTGCATGCAAAACTTCATACCTGTTTTGCAGTTGTATGAAATAGAATATTTGAAGTATTCTGTTTCATTGAGTATGCTTATTACTTACGGTTTCCAGCATTGCTAAACCCAGTGTGGTATGCTTTCACCATTTGTACTTGCACTTTCGTCCATTTTTGTGCTTGCTCATTACTGTATATATTCCTCATTATGAGAACATTGCATGAATTTAGGGCTTCACACTATGGGTGGAGCAAAATGCATGCTAACTTTTCATTTTGGTAGCTGGGACACCCAGTGGGTATACTGTTGCAGTTTGCAATTTTTTTTATTATGTGTGATGGATTACTGGTATATACTATTATGTGCCCATAATTCTGGGGGTTTTAAATAGAAATAAAGTTGGTTTCTATTTTTTAGACCTTTCAAGTGGTTGTGCCTCTTTTGGGGGTCTTTTAGAAGGATTTATTTTTGCCCTTTTTTTGTTTTGGGTTACCCCCTGAGCATCATCTGAAATTTTTCATGTTTTTTTTTTCTTTCACGAAATGTGCCTTCTTTTCTAGTTATGGTTTTGATACTAAAGTTAAAGGCAAGGTAGAGGTTGTTTTCTACTAGTTATAATCAGGGCAACACAGTGCAGATAAGTAAAAGTAAAGCAGTTCACATTAAAAGAAGAATCTTTTAAATGTATGATACTTTTAGACTGCTTTTTCTTTAAAGCACTGGGTATAGTTGGAGCTTTGAATTTGTATCTAGTGCAAAAACCCTGTATAACAGTAATGCACTAATTCATAATAAACACTAAAAAAAATTCCCTTAATTTGTGTATTTTTTAAGTGACATTCTTTTTATAAAAAATAAAAATATAATTTTTTTTTTAAAATAAACCGTAAAAGTGAAAGAATCCATAGTCAGTTATGCATTTGAGAAATTTTTCATTGTTTAACCATATTTTTCTGTTTGTTTATAAATATTCTTTCATAACAAGGTTGCCATCTTGTGGGCATTTGTAAACTTTCAAAAGTAAATGCTAACAAAATGCTTTTAATCCTAAACAAACTGAACCTGTCAGTTACAGGCTATAAATAGGTGCATTGGTTAATTAACAAATTAGAGAACCATTTATATTTTTTAAAACCTAAAAGAGTACTGTGCAGTTCCTGTTTACTGTTTTCAGTTTACTCTCCAACTTCTTCTGCGCTTGAAGTGTTCATGCACAGGAGGAGAACAAGCCATGAGGAAAACCAGAGGCACACACAAAAAACCCAAAACAATGTAAGGACATTTATAAATGCAGGTTCACTGCTTTTAAAAGATTACATTTGGAGGTACAATCGTCCTTTTAACAATTATTTTTCTCACTCATACATGTAAACAGCTATGACACATTTTTTGCATGTATTCCTGTGTGTGTAGATCTGTAGGCATGTACAACATTTCAGGTATCCCTCCCCTTCTGCAAGACCACCATAAACTCCCGCAACCCAAACTTGCCTGCAGTCTCTGCCTCCAGAACACTTATTTCCGCACACGACACCCCCCTAACCACGCCTCTTCTCTGACGTCATTTACATGACATGCCGTGTCCCACCCTTACTCGGTACTTACCTGCAGTCTCTGCTTTCAGAACACTTATTTCCGCACGCCACACCCCTAACCACGCCTCTTCTATGACGTAATTTACGTGACATGCCGAGTCCCAACCTTACCTGGTACTGCCACACCCCCTTTCTGCACCCTTCTCCCCACCCTGCCCGGAAACCACCTTCGGCAGGGTGGGATATCTCCCATTAGTAAAGTTTCTTTTACTGTAAAAACTGTAAAAGGGTTAGTGCATTAACATATTTAATCAGATTTAAAATTTGATGTATAATAATTAGTTTGTATATCTTATGTATATCAAATCCCATTGTTAGCAGAAAAGAGGGGCAATTGCACATGCAGCATTAAAGGTGTAGCAGTTTCCAAGCGATCACCAGATGTTTTGGTCATTGTTGATGTTATGCTTCATGTACAGTGAGGGAAAGAAGTGTTTGATCCCCTGCTGATTTTGTACATTTGCCCTCTTACAAAAAAAAATGACCCTCTATAATTGTAATGGTAAGTTTATTGTAGCTGTGAGAGACAGAATAACAACAACAAAACTCAAAAAAACAGCGCACAAATGACAGCTGTGCATTGTAATAAGTGAAAAAAGTAATTGATCCCCAATCAACCAGCAAGATTTCTGTCTCCCAGGTGTCTTCACTGTATGCAGGTAATGCACTGAGATTAGGAGTGCCCCCTGTATGTGTGTGCTCCTAATCCCAGTTTCTGTACCTGTATAAAATAAATTTGTCCACAGAAGGACTCAATCAATCATTTTCTAAACAAGCTACCATGGCCAAGACTAAAGAGATGTCCATGGATGTCAGGGACAAAATTGTAGACATACACATGGCTGGAATGTGCTTCAAGGATATTACAAGCATGTTGGTGAGAAGGTGACAAAAATTCACAAATAAAAGCAATACAAAATAACTATCAGTCTTCCTCGGTCTGGGCTCCATGCAAGCTCTCAAACTTGTGGAGTTGTAATTATCATGAGAAAGGTGACAAAGGTTCCCAGAACTACACGGGAAACTTGTCCATCTTGCATCTTACATCTTGCAGTGCCCGCGAGGTCCTCCTGCTCAATACAGCACATTTAAAAGCCCGTCTGCAGTTTGCCAATGATCATCTGAAAGATCCAGAGAAGAATGCTTGGGAAGGTTCTCATTCATCCAGGTCATGGTATATCTGTTGTATTCAATTAGATCAACTGGACTTGAAGTTTAGTTCTTGAAGACGTTTCGCTAGTCATCAGGACTGTCTTTTCAAGTCATTCTGATTGAGAAAGCCAGTCGGATGACTAGCGAAACGTCTTCAAGAACGAAACTTCAAGTCCAGTTGATCTAATTGAATACAACAGATATATCCAGAGAAGAACTGGGTAAATGTGTTGTGATCAGTTAAAACCAACATAAAGCTCTTTGGCATCAAAGAGCTCGATTGGAGGAGGAGGAATGCTGCCTATGACCCCAAGAACACAATCCCCACCATTAAGTATGGAGTTGGGCACATTATGCCAGTGGTGGCGAACCTATGGCATCTCTCTGCTTCCGCACTTTCCAGCACACAAGGTTGGGGAGTGCAGTATGTGAGAAACTGCGGCGCATGAGCTCTCTTTCCTTTTCTGTCCGCTGGCTGCCACAGCATGGTACGGGGCAGTCTCTATCTGCTCGGGGAAAGTTTACTTCTTACACAAAATAAAAGTAAATTGATTTTATGTTTGTAATTTAAAGTTCACATCTTCTTCAGTCACTGTTTTGGATCTTAAAATTCTGTCTGGAGATGTGGTATTAAAGGGTATGTTCACTGATTTTCTAAGTTTAATTTTTTCTGTTTAACTGAAGAATGGGAGGTAAATGAGCGATGTCTTACATCCCATTCTTAAGTAAAACTTGCTGGAGTGGGGGAAGAACTTACCTTGGATCGCTCTAGCGTCGGCTTCTTGGACAGTCTCAGATGCATCCATGCTCCTTTGCACTGTGTGCGTGCACAATGTAAAGTACTGTTATGGCGTTGGAGAATGTCAGTAGTGTAGGAGACTGTTCACTGCGCTGGAACGATCCACTCTCCTTCAAATTTTACTGAAGAACGGGAGGTAAGACAAACTCATTTACCTCCTGTTCTTCAGTTAAAGAGAAAAACTTGGAAAATCAGTGGACATACCTTTTATAGGTAATCTATAATCGATTCTATCTACTGTATCTGTCTGTGTCTATCTGAATCTGTTTGAGTTGTTCAGGTTAAATTGTCGTGTTGGCACTATACAATAAATAAGTGGGTCTTCGGTTGCAGTTTGGACACTCTGTTTCTAAAATGTTCGTCATCACTGCATCATGCTTTGGGAGTGTTTTGCTGTTACAACTTAACCGCATTGAAGGGACGATGGACGGACCATGTACTGTCAAATTTTGGGTGAGTGGGACAAAAGTCCTCCTTAGATATGTGAAAACCTGGGGGCCAACTACAAGAAAAGTCTGACCTCTGTGATTGCCAACAAGGGTTTTGCCACCAAGTACTAAGCCGACTTTGCAAATGGATCAAATACTTATTTCACACATTACAATGCACATCAATCTCTGACTTTTGTGCACTGGGTTTTTGAGTTGTTTCTATTTGTTATTCTGTCTCACACAGCTACAATAAACCTACCATTTACAATTATAGACAGGAATTTCTTTGTCAGAGGGCAAACATACAATAGCAAGGACTATTTAATAATGTCAGAAGAACCTGCTTCTACCTGACTACCGGTAACTGCAAATTTGGTTTTATTAATCTTTTACATTAGAAAAAAAACTTCCTCCAATGCATTTTGGCTGTAATGATGTCCTTACTCAAAGGCTAAAAAGTCTAACTGCTTCCTATGTTTATATACTCCTGTGGTAATACATTGTAACATCCAGACAATGTCACTATACTCTGATTTCCATCTTTGTCTTTAATCACAGCCCAGTAAGGATACAGATGTAGCTTATAAAAATGCAAGGGAAATAATCCTTAGAGAAGCTGTCTCTACATAAAAAATATACTAAAAATATATAAATGTTTATAACATACATATTCATCAATATTGTAATATTGTTAATACTACAAGAGTTGATTTCTGTGTGTATAAACCTGTGTGTATAAAACCTATATTTTTACTGGTAAATGCTGCCTTAATGGTATTCCCATTGGATCCATTTATAATCTATTACTAGCATAGCAAAAACTCTTTAATATATCCATAATGCCAACCACTATTTGCTGAATTTAAATCCTATAGAGGAAGGATTATCGATTAAATTATTATTTCAATATGGTACAGTGTAATACTTTAATATATATTTTTTCATTATTTTGGGCAAATAAGCAACAAGAGTTCAGTAGCTAGGCACTTCAGGGACTGCAAGAATAGTAACACAACATATTTAAGTAACCAAGCGACAGAAATCATACAGGTAAAATGGAATTTCTGGTTGGATACCCGGCTTGGGATGTAACATGCTATTATGGATGACACCCATACCTTACATCACCTATGGGTCTATTAAAAACAAGTATTAAACATAGAAAGCAGTTAGATGTCATTACATCTGAAACCTATCAGGCAGAAGTTTGTTTAATGTAAGAGTTTAATAAAGCTGAATGGCCATTTGGAAAGGATATTTTTTTTGCTGGATAGATGTGTATGACCATCATGGATCAGTCATGTTGACCAAGCCAAGGGTATGGGACGGTCGGCATCCAGACCACACACAGGATGGTAATTCTGTAAATGCTACACATATCTCCTGTTGCACTTGCAGATGAAACTGTGGTGTAGAGCAAGCACTAGTAGTGACCGGGTCTTAATGTGAGTATAGCAGGTTTGAAACATATCCTCTAGTAGTAGCTGAATATTTAAATGGCCAGAAAGAAGTATTTAACCAATTTTATTACACTTGGTTTTACCACATTCATGTAAACTTCGCCAAAGTAAACCAGTAAATCACCAATTAATATATAAACCAGTAAATCACCAATTAATATAAACTGTTCATTTTAGGCATACAGCTAAAATATATAATTAATTAGACAGCATGCATATATGATTGGTTTCCTTACAGTGTAGACTTATCTTTCTATTCCTTAAAAAAATATTTGTAAAGGTGCAATGTAGTCTGAAGCATGTATTATAATTAAATAATAATTAGCCACTCAACCTGTGTATTTATTTTTAGATTGATGACTACATTTCTGTGTTACACTGGAGTGGATTCAAAATAATATACCAGTAAGGAATGTTTTTGCAACATTCTTGTAATATGTTTTTCCTTTTTCAATTAGAAACCAGCATTTTTTATTTTAATAGTTAAATTGAATCAATGTGTAAACTTTTAATTAATTTAAAAAGGGCATGCCAGAACCCACCTTTCTTCCAATTTTTCCTCAAACTCAAGTGGCAGATCAAAAAAGCAGACTTCAATACTTGAAATCAGGTATACATTGCATATTTATTAGCCGGTCTCTTAAAAGCCTTATCTGAGAATTGTACAGAAGTATTTATTTGGTAAAATTTTTAGTACACAACTTAAATGTAAATAAAAAAATATAGGGATAATATATAATTTTCATTGGCTCAAAATTAGTGTACATTAAAATCTGTGTGGCATAAAGGATAGGTATGAAACTATCTACTATGAAACAGACAGAATACAGCAGGTCATGGCTTGTGAATTTTTACTTCAATCCAGGTGCATATCTTTTCTTTATAGAACCTGTCTATATGTTATTTGTGACTTTACACTGGTAGCAAAGTAATAATTTTTGTTGTTTTAGTACAGTATTCACAATGTTTTTGGATTTTATCCAAAACACGCTTATCTGGTTGACTTCTATATCGCCTCTGTAAGATAACAAACAACAATATCAGCTTGTAGAGCACGTTATTTGCACAGTAATTATGCACTTTTGTTTAAAAATAAATTATGACACTGGGTGTGGTTTCATGGGAACTGCATGTGCTCTATACAAAGAAGCACTGTACCAGATACAATAAGTAGGTCATTGAACTTAGAATAGTAAAACTGAAATTATTTTGCATAATGGGGAGTCTGCTTCTGGTCTAGTTTCTAGTTTAATTTTAGGTTATGAGGGCTTGAGACATTAATGTGGAAAGGCTTATGCCAGCCATACAAATTGAATCTAATATCAAAAAAAAAATAGATTTCCTGTTGTGGCCTGTTCATTTTGCAATTACATGTCAATTACAAAATGATCAGGCAAACTGGTCCATACATTGAAAACATTGTATTGTACATGCTTGTGAAGGTTCTCATTCATCCAGGTCATGGTATATCTGTTGTATTCAATTAGATCAACTGGACTTGAAGTTTAGTTCTTAACATAGTAACATAGTAATTAAGGTTGAATAAAGACATACGTCCATCAAGTCCAACCTATCCACCCTCTTTTTTTTTTTTTTTTATTATTAACCCTTCCTAACAGTTGATCCAGAGGAAGGCAAAAAACCCCAGCTAAAAAGGGTGGAAAAATTCCTTCCTGACTCCAAACGGCAATCGGAAAGTATCCCTGGATCAACCAGATCTATATTCATTAATACCAGTAATTCTCAATATTATTCAGTTTTAGGAACTTATCCAGGCCTTTTTTAAAGCTATTCAATGAACTTGCCATTACCACATCTGCTGGAAGACAGTTCCACAGTTTCACCGTTCTCACTGTAAAGAAACCTTTCCTAACCTGAAGGTGAAACTTCTTTTCTTCCAACCTTAAAGGATGTCCACGAGTCCTCTGATATGACCTATTAGTAAACAGTGCACCAAAGAGTTCATTGTATGGCCCATTCATATATTTGTATAAGGCTATCATGTCCCCACGCAAACGTCGCTTCTCCAATGTAAACAGCCCTGACTTGTCTAATCTGCCTGCATATTCAAGCCCCTCTATTCCCCTTATTGATTTAGTTGCCCTTCTCTGAACTGCCTCAATTTCCAAGATGTCCCTTTTGTATATGGGATTCCAAAACTGCACCGCATATTCTAAATGAGGCCTTACCAGTGCCTTGTAAAGAGGGAGAATAATATTTTTCACTCTTGAATCTATTCCCCTCTTTATACAAGACAATATCTTGCTAGCTCTAGCCGTTGCTACCTGGCATTGTTTGCTATAGCAAAGTCTGTTATCAACCAGAACCCCCAAATCTTTTTCCATTACAGATGCACTCAACACAGAGTTATTTATGGTGTAGGTGGCACAGGGATTATTAAACCCCAAATGCATCACCTTACATTTATCAACATTGAATCTCATCTGCCATTCTGCTGCCCATTTTGATAATCTATCTAGGTCTGCTTGCAGCACTTGCACATCACTTGAAGTTTCCAAAGCTCTGCATAGTTTAGTGTCATCAGCAAACACTGAGACCTTGCTCTCAATGCCCCCTTCTAAGTCATTTATAAACAGATTAAACAGAAGCGGCCCCAGTACAGAACCCTGAGGCACTCTGCTTAGAACTTTAGCCCACATAGGTGTAGCTCCATTTACCACCACTCTCTGTTTGCGATCCAATAACCAGTTCTCTATCCATGAACAAATGTTTTCTTCAAGGCCAACAGTCCTCAGTTTATACATTAGTCGCCTATGTGGCACAGTATCAAAAGCTTTCGCAAAATCCAAATATACCACATCCACTGCTGTGCCTGAATCTAACTTCTTACTCGCTTCTTCATAAAAACCAATTAAATTTGTCTGGCATGATCTATTTCTCCTAAATCCATGCTGACTACTACTAATAAGATGAGCTCTGGAGACAAGTCAAGGATATGATCCCGTAACAAAGTTTCCAGCACCTTCCCTACCACTGATGTTAGGTCTATAGTTACCAGGCTGTGAACGACTACCTTTTTTGAATATTGGTATTACATTGGCTTTTTTCCAATCCAGTGGCACATCCCCAGACCAAAGTGAATCTGAGAAGATGAGAAACAGTGGTCTAGATAGAACTGAACTAAGCTCTTTTAAAATCCTAGGATGCAATTCATCTGGTCCTGGGGCTTTATTGATCTTAACTTTGTCTAATTGTTTCCGTACCATATCCTCTGTTAGCCAATGTGAATACTCTTCATTTCTTCCCTGCATTTTATTACAATGCCTACTGTGAGGACAAGGATTTTCAACAGTAAAAACCGTAAAAAAACTGTTTAGCAGATTAGCCTTTTCGGCATCCTCTACAACCACCTCAGCCCCATTATTTAATGGTCCCACATTCTCAGTCCTCATCTTTTTACCATTTATATACTTAAAAAACATTTTGGGGTTGGACTTGCTTTGTTCGGCAATCCGTGTTTCATTTTCTATTTTAGCTAGTTTAATTGCTTTCTTACACTCTTTATTACAGCTTTTGTACTCCTTGTAAGCCTGTTCTGTTCCCTCTGTTTTCAAAATTTTAAAAGCCTTTTTCTTTTTTTCCATTTCCCTTTTTACCTGAGCATTAAGCCATGCAGGAGAGGACCTAATTTTTTTACACTTGTTCCCTAAAGGTACAGATTTAGAAATGTAATAGTTTAATATGCCTTTAAAAGTGGTCCACATCTGCTCTGTATCTTTACCTAGAAACAATTCCCCCCAGTCTATGAGCAGGAGCGATTCCTTTAACAGCATAAAATTAGCTTTCCTAGAGTTAAAAGTTTTTGTTAACCCAGTGCACTTTAGTTTTTTGCAACCTATATTAAATGACACTACGGTATATCATGGTCACTATTCCCTAAGCTTCCAATTTCCTTTATCTCCAAAATGAGCACAGGGTTATTAGATATCACCAGATCCAACAACGCATTCTGTCTAGTAGAACCTTCTACCATCTGTGAAAGAAAATGCTCAGGAAATTTAAGAACTTTATACCTTTTGAGGTGCTGGCAGTTCCCTTACTCCAATCTATGTCAGGGTAGTTAAAATCCCCCATAACCAGAACATGCCCCATACCAGCAGCCTTCGTGAAGACGTTTCGCTAGTCATCCGACTGTAAGGTCTTCCATGTACAATGCTGTTTTGAAACCTTACTCTGGGCGTTCCTATAACACCTTTTAGCCACTATCCAATCACGCCCTTAACACTTGGCTGTGATATGCTAATTGGGATTTTCCAGGGTACATAATTGCCACAGATTTTTGTACAAGTCATTCTGAATTGAGAAAGCCAGTCGGATGACTAGCGAAACAAAACTTCAAGTCCAGTTGATCTAATTGAATACAACAGATATTGTATTGTACAATTTTGAGAAATGGGGAGTTAAGGATTCTATATAAAGCAGTTAGAATTCCATGATCTTGAAAGCACCCTGGTTATGTCTACTGGTAAGCCTAGAGGAAGACACTTAAAGGATAACTGTATTGCCTTAATGCATTTTTTTTTAAATTGCTTTAAAAACAGTAAAGGTTTGCAGCCCTCCCCATACATTTTTTTCCTGATTTCGAGCCTCTCTCTGCCTTCAATTAGCCATGCTGTGAAGGGGGGGGTGTAACAATTCTGTCTGCCTCTAACTGTCACTCAAAGCTAGCATGCAAGAAAACCCTCCTCTACCCACCCTTGATCAGCTTGATTATATAGGCTGTATCCTAGCAACCGGACATTTCAAGTTTGTTTAACCGGCAGAGGAGAAGGAGAGAGGTTGTAACACATTCCTACGAGCCAATGACAAGTGTTAAAATCATGGCCCTGGGCCTTCTAGGAGGCGGGATTTTAGCACTCTTTGCTGTGTGATATCTAAGGGAGGGCAGCACGGTTGTAAATGTGATTTCAGCTGCTGGAAGTGTGGACATGTAATTGGGGTGATGTTTTTTTATATTGTTGTCTTTTAAGCTTAATACACACCTGCGACTTGGCACCCGTTGAACAAGCGTCCATTCCACTCGGAGACTCTTCTGGTGGTGAGGCCTTGCAACTGCAATTTTCATCCTTTGTCACGTTTAACAACATACTGTTGGACTTTTTGCGGAGGTGGCATGTTGAGCCCTGATGTTCTCGGTGGTTGTGTGTTCACAAAAATACTGAAGCTCAAGTGAAGCTCCTGTACTTAATATTAATTAAATAATGAAATTAAACCAGGAAATGCCCCCTCTAATAATCTTTACATATTTTAAACACAACCTCAGGTGTGAATTTTAGCAAACTATTTTTGCAGGATACAATAATGTGCATAAAACAATTATTTTGCCATAGACTAAACCTCTAAGATATGCTAGGTAATATTTGGGCTGAAGCGGTCAGTCATTTCATGTTTACAGGCTCCTCTGTCAGAGATGGCCTTCCATATTGTGGGGGGTCTCCTATTTTCTGCCCCCTTCCCTTTCCATAGCACAGAACAGGCTGCTTAATTTACATCCAAGCAGTCTGTTTTTACAGCACTTACAGTTTAATAATTGATTTTTGGAAGGGTCTTTCTTAACAACATTTAAGTATATACCTTGCTTTTGTTCAAACAAAGTTTCTTATAGCTGTGGAAATATTTGCAATATGAGTATCTCCTTATCCAAATGTTACATTTGGCAATAATTCAATAAGAATAATACATTTTATAATTATATCCCATATTTTACTGAAAGAAGTTCTATTCAGACTACCGTACTCATAGTATGTGGTTTGCATGTAGCAGTGCGTTTCAAAAAAATTTCAAAACATGAAAAAAAGATGATCAAAATCAAAGTAACAAAGCATGTGCCTAATGTTTTCTCATATATTTTAGTTCATATAAGCACAAAATGAAATAAATTTAAGTGTATAGCTTAACCTTATCTTTTCTCATTTCTCAACAACTGTGTTCTATTTTTTTTTCCCTCACTGTGGTGCCATGCTTTAAGAACAGACTGTGAAATATTATTACACCTTCTAGCACATACAAGCATGTCTTATTAAACCCTTTGGGTAGTTATATAAAAAAAATGTTTAAAAAATATTTATGTTCTTGAGGAATGGCACTAAAATACGTTTAATGGAGAATCTTACTTGTGTTTTTGTTTTCAAAGATAATAAACTTTCCACTACATTTTACTTAACAATAATTATATTGTTAAGTAAATGTAAAGAATGTAAAGAATATTTATTCATATTTTGCCAGAATTCTTTAAAGGGGCCCAGATGGTTTTAAGTTGTATGCAAAGGAGAATCAATGAAAATGTAAAATAAAGAAATAATGATATAGAAGGGTGGGGTGCTTTTTGAATAATCTCACCTAATAATAATAATCTCACCTGTAGGGATATTTATCTTTACAAGCAGTGTAAAAAACTTTTATAAAATAGCATGGCCCTGTTGGGGGTTACTTAAAGAAAAGAAATTGCAGTAAGCTTTGTTTTTTTTTTTATCATATTTTTCCATTCCAATTTAATATTTGTATATCATATGGTACTTTGCACAACTGCTAGAGTTACAAAGGTACTACAAAGATTTCATATTGCTTTGTTTCAGGTTTATTTGCTGGACCAGTACATGTCGACCCACATGTTACAGCAGTTTGGGGGAAGAACATTACACTGAAATGTTTAATTGAAGTTAATGAAACAATCACTCAAATCTCTTGGGAGCGAAATATTGGCAAAGGCACACAGACCATAGCTGTTCACCACCCTGTTTATGGAACATCATTTGAAGAGTCCTATCAAGAAAGAACCACATTCAAAAACACATCTCTGCATGATGCCACTATAGTTTGTAAATAACATAGACTTTTCTGATGCTGGAGAATATATATGCAAAGCAGTCACATTCCCACTTGGAAATGTCCAGTCTTCAACAACTGTTACTGTGTTTGGTAAAAAAAAATTTAGCCTTTAGATAATATTTAATAATTGTTTGAAAAACTATGTGGTTGCTGTTATCAGGAAACATACCTACTTTTTTAAGTAGAAGAGTTCAAAGTTAGTAAACTTAATAAACAAGTAATTGTTCACATGGTTAGGTAGCTGATATCCTAGTAACGTTTTCAGTTCTTTTCCCACTTTTGATTGGGTCATAAACATCTGGAACAATGTATTGCATGTTTCATCACCCCTAGTTGTCTGGCAGCTGAAGAACAGAGTATTTGTGTATAATCAATGACCCTGCACTGTCAGCAATTAGTTTTCATTAAAAATTTTTAAAAAAAACTGAAAAGTTTTGGCAGTGATCCAGTGTGCAGGACTGGTATCATATCATTTGTAAAGTTAATTTTTCATTGTAGTTCTCCTTTAAATGTTTGTAATTTTAAAGTAAATTTGGAAACTATTAAGAGGTAATGGCTAGCTTTCTATTAAACAGACTGTACTGTGGTCTCCAAACAAGTTGAGTTTAAATTAAAGTTTCCTACCTTTAAAACAAGCCATCAACCACCTCTCTACGTGCTCCACAGCCCAAGATATAAAGAAATGACTAACCAGAAAGTTAATGGGTGGGAGGCTGACATTCCTAAGGCTTCTCCTGCTCAGTGCCACCAGCGAGCACAGCCTCAGACTCCCTCAGTGTGTGAGGGAGACAGGAAGTCCCTCTTCCTCTGCTATGTGAATCCCTGACAGAGTAGGTAAGGGAATCTACAGCCCTTCTTTACCACAATTTGAAAACAGTTCTCACTCTGTCTGAAAAGGCTGTTTCCACAGAGTTTTCTGTGTGGGGGCTGAGTGGCCCACGGCACCCACGAGTGGGCGGGGCTTGGGCGCCCGCAAGTGGGCGGTGCCACATGGAGCTGTAAGAGAATGGGCCAAGGGGGGCCTGCAAAGGGGAGGAGGAGATACAGGGAAGATTGACTGACATGGTTTCAGAGCAGGAAGTGCAGGGGACCTGATGATCGTTTTTGGACCACATTTCCCCTTTAAGTAAACTTATGGTTTCATTCTGTTGTTTTGCATACTATGCTTGTAAGTTCTCTTCATCCAGGTCATGGTATATCTGTTGTATTCAATTAGATCAACTGGACTTGAAGTTTTTTCTTGAAGACGTTCCGCTAGTCTCCGACTGCTTCTCAATTCTGAATTGAAAGCCAGTCGGATGAGTAGCGAAACGTCTTCAAGAACTAAACTTCAAGTCCGTTGATCTAATTGAATACAACAGATATCCTTGTGTATTTTTCATAATGTGGGGTACTATATTGGTTTTAGATTTTTGTTCTTTCTCTTACATTTCATTTGCAAAATAAGGACAATTTTGATCTCTTTCCTTTGATTACTCTATGCCTTTTTTTTTCTGATACCTTATTATATTTTTTTCACATTTAGCACTTTAACTTCTTATCATCTACAAAAAGCTTTGATTGGCAGGTGCCTTGACTGTAGATTTTAGGGCTTTTGACAGAGAAAGATAATAAAAGGTATAGTATTTGAGGTTGCATTTCCTGCCTAAGTGTATGAAGGGGGAAAATCCCTTCTAACTCCAAATGCCAATCGGAAATATCCCTGGATCAACTCCAACTTTACCAATACCAGTAAAATACAACATTCTTTGTTATTAGAAACCTTTTTTTTAAACTGTCCAATGAACCTGCCATCACCACGTCCAGTGGAAGACAATTCAATAGTTTTACTGTCAGTCAATATATTTTTGCTAAATATATTCATTTTTCCTTTTAGTTGAACCAGTTGTGAGCATCGTAAAAGGACCTGGACCCTTAGTGGATGGTGCTAATGAAACAGTCGCAGCATTTTGTACAGCTGCCACTGGAAAACCTGCTGCAGAAGTGTTCTGGGACGGGTCCCTTGGAAGAACAGAAACAAATTTAACCTCTTATCCCAACAAAACAGTGACTGTGACTAGTCAGTATCGCTTGGCACCAAGCAGGTTTGCACGGGGAAGGAATATAACCTGTATAGTGAAGCATCCTGCTCTGGAAAATGAGATTAGATATCCATTTACTTTGGATATACAGTGTAAGTAATCTGACTGAGATTGTTTTCACTAAAGGGTTTATGGAGGGAACATGTAAGTTTGGCTAAGACATTTCTTCTGACTTCACTGGGTATCCTATATTCACAGGAGATGACATTTGGTACAAAATATTCTTGGTTGGTGTTGTCGGGTCATGCTAAAGTGACTGACTTAAAAATGATAGCATTAATTTCATTTAAAACAACCATTCCTATACAGAACTGTAAGGAGGCTTGCCTAGGTGTGTAAGGCTAAATTGTGCTAATTTACAGGTATTGACAGGTATTCATTGAGAGTCCATGCATGCTGTGTATGACTCGCTTTGCCATATGCTAAACTCTTATTATAGCTTATTGTGTCTAAACATATATTCCATCTCTGGATGTGTATTTAATGTGTGGCATGATATTTATTTAGATTTCATCTGTTGTTTTTTTAATTTTGAGTGATTTAATGCTTGAAAGTATGTTTCATAATTAAAATGAACAGTTTGAAGCATCCACCTACATATGTAACACCTGGCAGTGAATATATTGGATTTGTGTGTGCAAAAAAACCCCACAACAATAAAAAAATGTAATATATAAATGTCTTGCATAGCATATTAGGTGTTTATTTTGTTCCCGTGTGTATCTGAAAAATCTCTTTTTGTAATATAAAATGTTGTCATGGTTGTTTCTGAACCATGTTTGAACATAATTTTTTTAATTTTTTTTAAAGTACTAAATATATTCATAGGCCATTGTTGTATGGCAAATTTTCATTTAACATTTGAATGACCCAATGGGCATACATATCTTTCTATATATATATATATATATATATCGTTCTATAAATCCAAACTTGTTCATTTAAGTTGATCTGCTCTGTGCATTTTTTTCTTTTTTTGGACCATTGGGTGGCCTTTAAAGTATAATAAATATAATTTTAATTTTTTAATAATAGTAATCTGAATAACCTGTTAAAACCATTTATATGCTCCTATTTAATATGCTTTTATGGATGTATGCCGGCCTTTTCCTTGTGACATTCTCATGGAGTAAATAACTTTGTCATTGACTGCTTACCTGTTCCTTGCAGTTCTTTGTCCACTTTAGTCTTGTTTGCCCTTTTCAGTTTTTGACTTCCTCTCCTTTGATCTTTCTCAGCATCAACATTGCAATATTCCTTTGAACAATGTGAACAAAATATGTAACCTTTAGTTTAAGTATCAATTATTCCAGTGACTATGCTGCCTTTAATTCCTTGTCTACTGATTTAGTTTTTCTTTTTTTATCCCAAAGACCTCTTAAACTGTAAAGCATAGAATTCAAAACACAGGGAGATTCAATAAAAGTTCTTATTGTTTAAAATTATGCTAATTATGCCCCAACCAATCAGATCTTATCTAACATTTGAAAACTAACATCTCCATGTGGCAAAATTAACACCATTTTTAACGATAAGAACTTTTATTGAATAACCCTATTAGTCTTTGTGTTGTTAGCAATATATTTGTTGAAGAACGCACTCTTGAAGGCTTTAATTCATTTTACATTTATTTGTGACATGCGTGCGTGCACGTTTCGGGGATTGTCCCCTTCCTCGGGTGCAACAGTCTTTTAGTTGCACATTTCTCGTTGTAAAATATTGATGCTAAAACATAACATAGCTTTAACAATATTTGTGTTAACTGACAGTGATAATGCTATTCATTATTAAATGTCAATATTAAAGGTGTTTTCTTAAGTTCCAGATATATTAATAAGCCACCAAGTTCTGCTCCTACCATTCATGTTACTGCATTATATATTTTTCCCCATTAGCTGAATGATAGCTATAAATGTTATTGCAAATTGTACCTTACAGATATGTATACAGTAGATCATTAAAGGAGATCTGATTATACACATGCTCACTTCTTAGAGGAGGGAGTGGGTGAGCGGGAGAGTTGTCAGCTGCTTTACAAATAACTTTTTAACAGCTCAATGCATAGCTTAGACTGCAAAACAGGAGTTAGGGGTACTGTCACCTTTCCCCTGTAAAATAAAGTTTTAGGATTAGGAAAGTTGAGGAAAGTGGTTTGGGTAGTATAGTTGTTTGAAATGTACAAGTGTAAAATTAAATTTTCAACTGTGTTTTGATATTATGAAGCATCGTTTTTAGGTTTGCTTCTGAAATGTTTTGTTAGTTAACTTTATTAATAAGCATTAATTATTTCATTAGATGCTCCTGAAGTTTCAATAACTGGATATGATGAAAACTGGTTTGTTGGCAGAATAAATGTTTATCTTAAATGTAATGCTGATGCCAATCCACTGCCATCTGAGATAAAGTGGACCAGGTAAGCACAAGTTGACATTTACGTATCCGTTTTGAGAAATGTAGCAATGTATGGGCCTCATAAAGTATGTAGCTTCTTTACAGTTTGGTTACTGCGTGTGTTCTGTATATCATAATATATTTAAACTATAAAGAACTATAAAAGTTACTATATGGATTACAACTGCCACACTATTTTGGTGAATATTATTATTTATTCAGTATAGAAAAACGAAAGTAACCAACTGGGTAAATCCTGACATTTTCCTATCTCATCAATGCTATTAAACAATTACCGTATATACTTGAGTATAAGCTGAGAAATGTTACCATTAAAATAATCCTTAAAGTCTCAACTCTGCTTTTACTTGGGTCTGGGCTGATTAGGATGCTTGAAGGATTGGCTGGACAAAAACAGATAGCCCTGGGGAAACAAAAGCTGAACCCTGTAACACACAGAATCTTTTTGATTTCAGTGGGTTAGGCACTTGTTTTCCTGCTCACTCATAGATCAGCCCAGACTACAAGGGAAAGGGAAAAACAGCAAGAGAAGTAACAGGATTCAACTAACTTCTCTAAAGGATGGATCTTAAATTTCCAGGCTGCACAGAAAGGTATGCAGGGCACATCTGTCTATGGGACTTGCTATGAGGATGTGCATTGGACTTTCTATGAGGCTGTATATGAAGCTTTCTATGGATTGTCTGTGGGAGAAAGTCAACCCTTTTTCTGGGCTGTCAGTTAAAAATATGTACTTTTGCTTATATTTGGGTCAGCTTATACCTAAATATGCGACATTGCACTATCCCATTTAAGTTTTTTAAAGCCCTCCTCTGTTTGGCATTCCTCCCACATTGTTGATGGGACACAAATGCAGATTTGACGGGCTAGTTGCATCCAAGCAGAAAAGGGGGGAAAGTGCAAATCACTGCATTGAATTTAAGTTTTTATCTTAGCAGCTCAGGCCAATTGTCTCTTTAAAATTCCCTTACCAAGAGTCATTTTAGACATAAAGATCTCTAGTAGAGTGGGGCCACATGGTGGGTGGTTCACTTAACAGATTTAGAGGTGTTCAGATTGTGCCCATCCAGCACAATGGTTTTTGTTTTTTAGAAATTTACTAGCTTTGCCTTATTCCAGTACATGGTTTTTTTTGTCCATAATATTGCTCTTTGCTCAAACTAGACTGATTCTAACAAACATAGTGGCATAGTCAAACTTTAAAGAAGCATTGCTAGAAAACAGTTCACAAACTGTTATGGTCAGCCCTCCAGTTCACAAACCAGTGTAATGGTTAGTCCTCCAGTGCTCGGAAGGTTTGTATGCCTCATAGTGGCTCGGAAAATGCACTACACACAGTCACGATAATTATAGTGACTGTGTATACCTAGCTTATACCTAGCTTAGGTAGCCTTACAGTTCACAAAGCAGTGTTATGGTCAGCCTTCCAGTTCACAATTTAGTGTTTAGGACAACAACCCGGCAGCCGTGTCCGTGATTGGCTGCCTCTCAGCCTATGAGGGACGCGGCTGCCGGTCCGGGCCCTTGCTTGCAGTTTCATGCTAGCAGAATGCCGGGCAGTGCGGCGGAGGAGAGAGGTAAGGTAAATAGAATTCGGGGGACTTTCTGAAAAATCTTTTATAGTGGGTGGGGCTGGGGGAAGGAACACTACTATATGGCAAAAAGTTTTTACAGGGGTGGACATGCCCTTTAAAAGGTGGCTTGCTGCTCACATTCATTTTTTGACAGCAATAAATTATTTTTTTTAAAAAAGATAATTGGAGCCTTGGCAGTGTGTCTCTTGTGGGGGAAAGAAGAAACCTACAAAAGTAAATGTAATTATGGAAATAACCCTCTTTCATGTTTAATTGCTTACTATTACTATTATTATTACTTTGTGTAAGTTGGTGCCAAAACACATTCTGTGTTGGAACATGAACCATAAAATTACACTGTCAGCATGTATACTTAGAAAAGTCTCCATTATTTTCCCATGTGATAATTATACCTCATTTATAGGGATTACCGTATCACTAATTATTATTATTTTTTTTTTTTCAATATTGCAGTCTTCCAAGTTTTGTACATTGGTCTATTTAAATTGCTGATCTCAAACTGGCCAGATAATATATATCCATGAAAGACTGTATGCTGTAAGATTATTTTTCACTTGGGATGAACCAATGGAAATAGACCACCTTTAGAAAGTGTTTTCAGTAAAAGGACTATAATTGTTCTTTACTAGAGGCTTGGATGTTTAGATTATCATGGTTACTGTTAGTGTAATGCAGCATAAGACATAAATATTGATAAGATTAGCATATACAAGAGATGTAAAAAGTAGCCATTTCTGTAACTACAATCAACTGCTTTTTTTATACGAGAACAAGAACTGTAGTTAAACATACAATATAAATTCTCGAAATGCACAAAAATGGATTTATTATGCTCTACAGGGATTAATACCTGTCTTTGGTTTATAAGTTTAAACTGACGTATAGTCGTTTGTAAAAGCACACAAATAAATTCAACTCCATTTAATAATTAATCTTTGCTTACAATCCTGCTGATTTTCAAAGGAATAAGTTGTAAAGAAGGAACACTCTCCCTGCTGGTGTGGAGCTCAATCTTGCTTCATTACACACGTGCGATCGTGGGTGCCGCCAGGCTAATTGGACAACAAGGCCCAACAAAAACACCCATTTCGGCTGACAAAGTGCCCAGACACGGCATGATTGACGGCTGTAACAAACACTCATACACATTGTGTGTTGCGGGTCGGCACTCACAATAGCACGTGTGTATGAAGCTTTCGTTTTTGTAACACCACTAAAAAAATGAATCTAGATGCTTGGTGCCTACTCTTTTACTGGTACTGTACAAAAGTTCCTAACTGAAATAAATTACATCATTAGTAATTAGGAGATGCCTATTTTATATATTAAATTCATAAAAATGTTATAGAAACGTGACTTGTAGGTCGATGTCTGCTATAAATAAGGGCTAAAACATGACTAATAGTCTATAAACTGCTTATTAAAACAGTGTGTTACTTGCTTCTTTAAGTGGTTCCAAACTAACAGTCCAGCAAAATGTTATGGCTTTCTTGACTGGTGCCTGTTACCTTTATGTGGTGTCTAGGCCCTATCCAGTGGCAGCACAAAGTGGTTTCTTCCAAGTAATTGTTGATTATTCAGAAGCTTTACCCATGTTTATCCTTAACGATAGAACAGATATTGGTGATTTCTAGGCATCGTTTATGTATGTTCCCATCCGTAAAATTAAACCAACTGTACCTATTGGGTCTATATTTTAACATTGGGAACCAGTCAGAACACTATATAGACATCAGTTAAAAAAACAACTTAAAAAGTTATCCACTAGGAGTTTTCCTGCCCTGATCTATATTATTTTGTTTATATATGGAATATATAATCCTCCCTTAACTTGGGGATGGTCTGCTGTTTTTTCACCTGTGTATTCTTAGATTGATGTATGTTGTAGACAGAAAGGGCACAAGCTAGCAACAAAAAGGTATAAATCTGGCCCTGCTCTTAATTTTGGTTTAATTAAATTTTATCTGAAAGCATGTGAAATTATCGTAGTAAGATGAAACTAGCATGTCTATCCATTGGCAATTTATTGCAGATTCTACGTCCGTCCGATGCCATTGGTAATATGTAAAAATTCACAAATACACATTCCCTACCTAGCTTCCTATGCAGTACTAATACAAGATGTGATTATAGCAACCTGCAAGCATTTTTAGCTATACTGAATGATCCTGTGGCCAACAACGGTGGTAGAACGTTTTCGTCTATGTTATGTTCATGTTATTACCTAGCTTTAGTGTTGGTTTACATCTGCTGTTTGCATTAGGAACAGCACTGACTTTGTGTAGCAGTAAACCTTCTGAGCTCATTTTATGTGCTTGTGTTGTGCACAAGCAATATTACAATAAATACTTGGCAGCTGATCCATGATAAAGATACTTTTATTCATTTAAATGGGCCCTAAAAGAGCACTCTAAAAAGAAAACTGGCATAGTAGTAATGTTCAGAATTAAAAGGTGTGTAATAATTATCATATCTTGTGTTTGTATATGTGTGGATGTGCATGCATTTGTAGGTACCCAATGTTATTTCTTGCTAGAAGCCTCTGGGGAAGACATATTTGTATTACATTACCATGCTATTTTGCTTAACCATAGTTTTAACAATTACTAAATGAATATCCTGATTAAACTTCATATTTAACTCTTATTAATACAGGTTAGATGGCATTTTGCCTGAAGGCTTACTGTCTATAAATAATACACTACATTTCAACTACCCACTTACTCACAATGTTTCTGGGATATATGTGTGCAAAGTGACAAATGTCCTTGGTCAAAAAAGTGATCAAAAGATCATCACTATATTAGGTGAGTGAAATTTAAAAAAATCTAAACTTATGTTTACATGCTAGTATGCTTGCCACAATGTGTTATTTAAATTGCACACTTTTTTGTTACAGTTGATTTGTGAATTTTAAATTGTTACATTTATGGTTTTAGCTATTTAACAATTTACATAGACCTTTACTTTTAATTACTATTTATGTTTTACGGTTTACAACTTATACTTTAAACTGTTTTACATAATGCACAAAAGTGCATTTTGAGCATTAACATATTGCTTGGTTTTATGTGTTGCATATTCATGCCCTTTAGCAATGAAGGGACTGTAAATACATGCCGGAGGCATTAGTATCAAATTTGGTTGACCACTATGATGCTTCGAACTATTGTGAAAAGAAGGAACAGTTCTGATATTTTACAAATATACAAATGTATTTACAGTATATGTACACCAAGTTTTCCCTTTAATTTGATTCCTTGAAATTCCAACGCTGGGCCAATAGAGAATGGTCTGGGATTATTGTGCTTGGCTGCTTTTTGGCTAATAATAATGCACTGTAAGTTGTTTAAAGGGCATGTCCACCTCCTAAACTAGAATTTAACCCACTGCTGGCCCCACTGTGTAGTGTAATAAAATCCTTACCTTACATCCCAGCTCCAAATGGTTCTACTGTAATGTCCCTATAGTTCCAAAAACTGTCCACCAGGAGCACTGCAGGGAGGGAAATTGTTTCCGCCTCTGAGGCGTCCTCTTAGAGGTTTTTGGCTTGCTCAGAGTAGCCCTCCCTCTCCCTCCCGTTTTCCTCTCCCTCTCCCTAGCATAAAACCCCTTTGGGGTACTGTAGGGCTCCCTCCCCCAGCCCCAACTGCTATATTAATATGTGCAGCATAAAACCCCTTTGGGGTACTGTAGGGCTCCCTCCCCCAGCCCCAACTGCTATATTAATATGTGCAGAAACTCCCCCTATAATTACTTACCTTACCTCTCGCCTCCGACGTTCTCCACTGCCGGCAGCCACATCCGTGATTGGCTGCCTCTCAGCCAATCACGGACGCGACTGCCAGTCCTGCCCCCTGCTTGCAGTTTCATGCAAGCAGAGGGCCGGGACAGTACAGCAGAGGAAAGAGGTAAGGTACGTAATGATTGGGGGAGTTTCTGCAGATATTAAAATAATGTTGGGGCTGGGGGAGGAAGCCCTATAACCCAATTATTCAAAAAAGGGGTGGGCATGCCCTTTAATGGGACTCTGAATATAGAAAAGGGATTTGATATTTTTTAAGTTTAAGGCAAACTGTTGAAAATGGCAAATATACCTGGTCTTATTGCTTATTCAAAGAGTAACATGGGATAATCGTGCAAAAAAGAAACCCGAATATCGTCCGCAAAGCCATTAGTGAATACAGTTTTCAGGGTTAGGCAATCTTATAATTAGTGATAGGAACTCCCCTCTAGTATTTTATTTAATTTTACTTAATCAAGTATTAAATACCACACGTGAACACACATATTTTGCTGTGTTCTTACATCAATTTGTCTAAAACCATAGTCAATATAAACTGAAAATGGCAATTGTAGGATTTCTATCCTGTGTTAATGCTTTAGAAATAACCTTTTGGTTTCCTGACTAGTAAATGGGAAATAGATATATCTAATTTATCTCTCATCTGAACATTCAAAAAGGAAAATAATATGACTGTTATCTCAACGTGCTGCATAAGCGAGAACATTTTGTCAGTGTAAGACAATCTACTTACACCGTGCATATACAAAGCACCAAAGCAGTTAAAGGGTAAATCCAGACCCAACATAACTTGATATTGAAAGATTACCCTCCAAAACCCACTTTCCTTATAATCTTACCTGTCTCAGATGCTCCCACGCAGAGATATAGCTTACACACAGTTGATACCTTGCCGCATCCTGCCGCATCCTCCTTCTCTTCTGGGTACTGACTGTAAGTCACAGTGAAGTCATGGCCACTGGCTGACAGCCATTACCGATCGATTGGTCACGAGCGCACTCTCCTCCTGAGCACGCTCTAAACCAGCTCACAACAGAAGCAGAGGAGGAGGGACTTCCGGCAAGGGATCAGCTGTGTGTAAGTAGCTTTATCTCCGTGTGAGAGTGGGAGAGACAGGTAATATTATAACGAAAGTGGGATTTTTTGTGGGGTAATCTTTCAAAATATCTTTAAAAGATTTCTACACTCATATTAAAAGATTTTGGGAATTCAGTTTTATTAAAGAACGGGAGGTAAATGAGCTGTCCCTTAAAACAAAAACAGGAGCCAGGAGAGAAGGCTCCCCCGGCGTGTAGTCTGATGGACTCTGTGTTTTCTCATCTTAATATGAGTGGAGTTACCGTTTAAGTTATTTTGGGACCAGAATTACCCTTTAAGCAAAATAGATGCGCAATTCAAATAACTAAGCTCACACAGTATGTAAAGTAACCCAAATGCAACTGCCGCGGGTCATTTGCTCAACCTTCCCAGAATCAGAAGTTTAGGTAAGTTCACACCGGACAAAGGAAACCCTTGTGGAGCACATGTTAATATGCAACCAACATCAAAAGGAACTGCATATCACCTGCTGGTTGCGTGGTAACACATGATCGACAAGTTTTTTCCCCAGTGTGCACATACCTTAATTTGTTTCTACATACATATGTGGACCAAATCTGTAAGAAAATTCCTCCTAGTTAAATAAACGAATGCACATGCTTAAGCACGTGTAGAGGAGGCAGCAGTGGAAACAGTAGTCACAGCCTTGATTAACTGTATGGAGGGGGGTGCCAACATACTCTGCCAAAATGGAGGCACTAATTAGGCTTAAATATATGTTTAGTAATGCTTATCTAATAAAGTGCTGAATATATCAGTTGGGGTTGGGGACAGGTAAAGGACAAGTGACCATTTTTTGTTTTAGGGTGAAAATGCCAATTAAGGAAAATTCTAGTCAGGGATGCTTATTATTTCAAAAAATAGATAATCAGTGCATATTTAAAGGGCATGTTCACCATGTTTGGCCCCAGTGTACCCTTTTAAAATGATCCATTCCCCTCCTCTGTCAGACTCCTGCTTTTTAAATGATTCAGTTTCCTCTCCTCCCTAAACTAAAAATAAGGAGCCCAATAGGAGACATTTTTGTTTTTTTTGTCTTTACAGCTCACAATGAGATTTTGTATATTCTCGGTAGATAAAAAGCCCCCCTACAACAGCTCAGCCAATACAGATTCACTTCCTAATCTTTGCAGCCAATTGGAATGATCCATTTTCAGACTGCAAGTTATGTTAGGAAACAACTATCCTGTGTTTTGAAGTGAGCGCAGCTGAACTCCTCTCAGCCTGCAATTGCTCAGCTAAGTGAGGCTATTAACTCTGCTATAAACTGCCTGTGCTTAAAAAGAAGAGAAAAAAAAGATTGGGGGTAGGGGGGTGCTGCATTGTGTACAGTCATAAAGTACAAGGAGTTTCGATTGATAAGTCGTCATGCATTGGGGTGGATATCTTTAAAACTAAATATTTTTTGGAAGTTTTAACATCACGGATCAGGTAAGTGGGGTACTTATAATAGATGTTTTTATTTGCATACAAAAAAACTGCATATAAACGCTGTTGTATGTAGAGCACACTTTTTTAAATTTGGTACCAACATTAATGCCACCTATATGTGCACACAGCTTTTAAAAATACCGTATATACTCGAGTATAAACCAGGTTTTCAGGCTTTAAAAAAAGCCTGAAAATCTTACCTTGGTTATACTCAAGTCAGCCTTATCTCTTACTGTCGCCGGCCGTGCGATCCGCATCAGTGTCCACAGCCTCTGCGCATCCGGATGATGTCACTACCCGGCACCGCAAAGTGAGAGGCGCGCGGTGTAGTGACATCATCTGGATGCGCAGAGTGTGGAGCGAGGATGCGGATCGCGGGGCCGGCGGACAAGGTAGGAGAAACTTTTACTTGCACCGGGAATTGGCAAATACTTACAAATAAGAGTAAAACCTTCTTTATTTCTGCATACTGTATGCACAAATAAAGGAGGATTTACCCCTATTTGCAAGTATTTGCCACTTAAGATGTTTGAAAACTACAACTCCCAGCATGCTTATTGCGGGGAGTTGTAGTTTTCAAACATCTTAAGTGGCAAATACTACCCCCTCGGTTTATACTCGAGTCAATGTGGTTTCCTTTTTTTTTTACCTAAAACTAGGTACCTCGGTTTATACTCGAGTATATACGGTATTGCTTTTAACTGTATTAATTTCCCTTTTAAAAGGTCTTCCAAACCAAGATGCCATCCTAGGCTAGCACCCATGCTTGGTTTAATTTTATTTATTTATTTTCTTTCACTTCATATGGTAGATTTTTGTAGTGAGAGGCGTTTCATCAAAGCCAGAAGACCTCTAGTTAAATGCTACAAGAGAAATTTTGTTAAACTGTAAACATGCAAACTTAAACTAATATAGTTTCATGACTGTCCAGAATTAAAATGCTATTAAGTGCAGTTTTCTATATAATTAAAAACAGAAAAACCACACAGTCTGTTATTTGCATGGATTTCTTTTAATTAAAAAAATGTTTTCTATTGGTAACAGTGGTACTTGATACCTAACAAGTTACATTGGCTTGTATTACTTTCTACTAATGTAAAAAATAGTTTGTTCACCTATGGTTTGTATCTTTTGTTTACCTCTTATTCAGAGCTGTAAAGTTGGTCAATAAATCCTTCACCTCTGATGCCTCAGTTTATGGCACTAACATTTATTCCATGTTGATTGAGGTCTAGGCCACATCAGGCCATTTCAACACATGATCCAATCATGTTTGTGATCCGATAGCTTGTTAAAAATCGAGACTGGGACTGTGTGCGCTGCGAACCGTTGATCGGTGCGCATGCAATCATCATTTTTGGGGCGATTCGCTTGTGCTTTGATCCCTGAAAATGACTGGTATCACAGAGCAAGTGGCCACCAACACGCACAGTGTGCGTGGATATAGATAAATTGTCGCAGTGGGCTGCTAAGTGGCAGATGAGATTCAATGTTGATAAATGTAAGGTGATGAATTTTGGACTTAAAAATTCTTGTGCTGCTTATACTATAAATGCCTCTGTGTTAAGTAAATCCCTGTTGGAAAAGGAGTTTGTTGGATAACCAACTTAAATGCAGCAAGCAGTGTCAGGCAGCAACAGCTAGAGGCAGCATGGTATTGTTTTGTATAAAGAGAGGTATGGATTCAAGAGAGAAAAATGTTATTCTCCTTCTTTAAAAAGCATTGGTAAGGCCTCATTTGGAATATGCAGTGCAATTTTGGAATACTGTGAAGAAAAAAGGACATCTTTGAAATGGAAAGGGTTCAGAGAAGGGCAACTAAAATAATAAAGGGAATGGGAGAGCTTGAATATAAAGACAGAGTGGATAAGTTACAATTATGGACACTGGAGAAAAGACGCTTGCGTGGGGATATGATTACTGTGTATAAATACATCAACGGGCCAAATAATAAACTATCTGGGGCATTGTCCACCAAAAGAACATGTCAGAAGACACACGGACATCCTTTAAGACTTGAAGAAAGGAAGTTTTATCTTCAAGTTTGGAAAGGGTTTTTCACTGTGTGAACAGTAAAACTTAAGAAATGTCTTCCATTGGAAGTTGTGATGGCAGGTTCATTGGATAGTTTCAAAAGAAAGTTTCTGAAAACAAAGAATGTGGCAGGTTACTGTTATTGATATGATCCAGGGATATTTCTGATTGCTACTTGGAGTTAGGAATTTTTTTTCCCCCTTTATAATTCTGGTGGGTTTTTTTTCCTCTTCCTCTGGATCAACAGGCAGGAAATGTGGGTATTGCAGAGTAGGTTGAACTGGATGGATGTATATTAAATACTAAAATATACTATACTATACTAAAGCTATTACCTAAATGTAATAACGTGTCAAATTAATTTATGTTATGAGCCAAGCATAGCAAAATAATAATAGTTCAGGTGGACATTAAACCAGTGAAACAATAACGCACTGGGCTTTATTTTTACATATTTATTTTAAAGTGGTTAACTGTGACTGTTAAAATAAAATATATGAAATAGGATACTTTAAGCTAAGTATTACCTCTTTTTTTTAATACAGGAAACATACCCACGATCACTCTCCTCTGATGCTTCTTCTAAGGCTGGGCACACACCAGAAGATATTTTCAGCCGACCGACCTATACACGTCACTTTCAGTCGGTTGGGCCGAAAATATCTCCTGGTGAGGGGCGACCAACCTTGATAGTCCGGATCGGACGTGTCGGAAAATCCAGATGGATTGTGCGGTTCCCTATGGGACCGCACGGTCGATCGTTGGCGAATTCAGCCGCGGACGAATTTGCCTCGACCAACAGACATTTGTCCTGGGCCGAGCGAGCGCTCATCAGGACAAATAGTCCCTCTATGTTTACCCAGCCTAACAGGTGTAGACTATATCCACGCTCCCTTCCATAGCACAAGGGAGCGTTGTTGATGTTGGGACTTGTCAAAGGAAGCAGCAGAGGGTAAGTTTCTTTCTAAGAGACTTCTGTTTTTCAATTAAGGTGAAAATGGGTATTTCCACTTTAAGGTTATCTCCAACCCAAGAACAAAAATTTCAGGTTAGGTAAGGAATCTCCCCCATCCTGGACCTCACTAGGTTTCAAACACCTAATTCAGACCCTAAATGTACTTACCAGCCTTCGTTGCCTTATTTACAGCCTCTTCTGCATCTGTGCAAGGAATAGCAGAAGGTGCCGGACCGGCAGCCCTTTGATTGGTTGAGATTTTACTTGAACTATATACTACATATATTTTGTTATGATTGGCTCATAAAATAAATTGCAATTTAAACTAAGGCGTCAAAGACGCAGTTAGTACATTTTTACTAAATTCTTATCTCTGTTCTATAGCTTATTAGAGTGTGATGTCATACCACATGTCATATAAGGTCCCATTTCTGAACTGTAGGTCCTTATTTGATTGTAGCTTGAAATAATGTTTAAAGGATAACTGTATTTCCTTAATGCATTTTTTTAAAAAACTGCTTTCAAAAGAGTAAAGGTATGCAGCTCTCCCCATACATTTTTTTCCTGATTTCGAGCTTCTCTCTATTAGTTCAATTAGCCATGCTGTGAAGTGGGCGTAACGATTCTGTCTGCCTGTAACAGTCACTCAAAGCTAGCATGCGAGAAAACACTCCTACCCTTGATCAGCTTGATTATGTAGGTTGCATCCTAGCAACCGAACAGTTCAAGTTTGTTTGACTGGCAGAGAAGGAGGAGTGAGGTTGTAACAGACATTCCCACCAGCCAATGACAAGTGTTATGTTAACCATGGCCCTGGGCCCTCTAGGAAGCGGGCTGTTAGTACTCATCTTTGCTGTGTGATATCTTAAAGAGGGCAGCACAGTTGTAAATGAAAGTAAGCGATTTCAGCTAATGGGGGTGATCTTTTTTTTTTTTTATATTGTTGTCCTTTAATATATTTAGCAAGCATAGAGTTCTTGTGGACCTTTTTTGTAAATCATTCAGTTTATATTTAGGGGAACAAAATTTCTTTAAATATGCATGACAACAACATTATCAATTTTAATGCAGATGAAGAAGAAACGCATTAATCATTCTAATTACAACCCTTTGTATCAGACTAACACTGACCTTCTATTCCTTTTACTGTTAGATCCACCTGCTACTACCCCACTTCCTACAATACCACAGACCCACTCTACTATTGACTTTGCAGGCTTAGCAACATCTTCAAAAAAGCTTCATTTGCCAGCATCAACCTTGGCTACAGTACAGGATGGAAATTTTGGCACAATTATTGGCAGCGTAGTTGGAGGATGTCTCTTCTTGATACTTTTGATTGTGATTTTTGGAATTATCTACTACAGGAGAAAACAGACTTTCCGTGGTGACTACTTTACCAAGAGCTACATTCCTCCATCTGATATGCAAAAAGAATCTCAAATAGATGTTCTTCAGCCAGAAGATCTTGATCCTTTTCCAGAAAACTCCAAAAAAGATATTAACAATAAAGCAAATGATCATATCTACAATGAATATCATCATGATGATGAAAACTCTGATTGGAACAATGTGATCAGCTATGACAGATACCAAGAACACTTTGACAGGCCAATGAATAACTATCCTGATAGGCAAATGCCTATTGTATCAAGGTACAACAAGAGTTGTTTTAATGACAATGATGATGACCTTGTATCACATGTAGATGGTTCTCTCATCTCACGGAGAGAGTGGTATGTGTAGCAGATAACTGCTATGTAAAAACTTTTATGTGCATTTAACTACATGACAAGATGAGTCTTCTTGAAGAAAACCACTTTAAAACTGATATACCTTGCTCTACAAGTGAATGAGTAAAATGTCAGTTTCCTACATCTGTGTTTAAAGTATGTAAATAAAACATAATAGACTTGGCATTAATAAAACTATAAATTCCTGTAAATCAGGAATAATGTAGGCACAGATGTATCACTTAGTACTCCTAAAGTGTCCCTTGTTTGCTAAAATCAACTGCTGCTCTCTGACAGTTTAAGTTTTTTGGTTTTGTTTAGAAAGTAAAATACAGAGGTGTGGCCCTGCAGCTAAAAGCACTTATAAACCAAAAATAAGACATGTACAAAAAAATGTCTCCCCATGATCAAGATACAAAGTATTTTTCTAATGTATATTTTTGACCACACAAAACAAAAAACATTTTGTACAGAAGATATTTCCATTTGTATATTTAGTATTTCATTTGAAAACCACATTGTTCAAAAGCTTTCAAAATTTCTGCAGAACTGGTCAATATTGTAGTTAATTGTGTTTTTTTAATACTTTAAGAAAAAAAATATTAATGCAATTGGTTCCATGTTAATTAAGTCATCAGGCAGTCATCTGAATGTTGAACCTTTATAAATCTGTTTTCAAAGAGCAATTATACTTAATGTAACTTTCCTTTAAAAGTACCCAGGGTTAGGACCTAAGCCATTTAGTTTTGCTGTTACAAAGAGCCTACTCTGAGCTTAGAGCCTAAACAATGGTAAGATTGACTATACAAGAAACGTGCTTTCCCATTGGTCAGGCACTGAAGTGGGGAGGTGGGGCCTGACCAGGAGAATGAATGCAACCCACACTCTGGGTACTTTTAAGGTGAGGGGGTGGGTGGGAAGCTGCTTGAAATTATAGTTGCCCTTGAACTTATATTCAAATTGTAGGCAACTATGGAATTGTCCCTAAATATGAGTTATCTGAAAATTAGGTGCTAGGTGTTATGTGGAGTTTGTATTTTTCTTTTGTTTTTCTTCTTTTTTTTTTAAAGGGCAATTGTGGTCTCCAAACAAGTTAGGGTTAAATGAAAGCCTGCAGTATTTCCTTTAAAATGAGCTGACAATCACATCTCTGGCTGGAGCCTGTGACAAATTATATTGGGATGAATATTCACATTCAAAAGGAAGAAATGTTACCGTTGTAGCAATCAGTGAGCAAAAATTCAAAAGGCTATGTACTCCAGTGTAAAAAGTCATGAGAGGGGCACTCTTCTGTGAATATATGCTTCTTTATTGATCACATTAACACAACGTTTCAGGGACACACTGTCCCTTTCATCAGGTCAACCTGATGAAAGGGACAGTGTGTCCCTGAAACGTTGTGTTAATGTGATCCAATAAAGAAGCATATATTCACAGAAGAGTGCCCCTCTCATGACTTTTTATGCTTGTGCTATAGCTGTGGGTCCATGGTAGAGGACCAGAGAAGGGAGCACCTTTGAAGTTTGTGGCTAAACTGCCAAAAAGGAGTGCCTAGGCCCGAAACCCTGTTTGCAGTATGTACTCCAGTGTAGGCCTCACCACAGCCCACTGAAAAGAGCCAAGTATGGTATTCAATCCATTGGTGTCATAACGATTTATTTAGAAATGTGGCAGAGCATGTTTCATAACTTTCCTTTGGTCCTGCACCTGATGAAGGACCAAAGAAAGGTCTGAAACATGTTGTGCTACATCTCTAAATAAATCATTATTACACTGATGGATTGGATACCATACTTGGCTCTCCAGTCTTTTCTGGAATGTTCATGTTCACCCCAGTTGGTTGAGTGACATCACCTGACCTCTGTTCCGCACCAGGGAGAAGCATGCCCAGTAAAGACTTAAATGATAAGTACACCATAAAACAAACTTTAGGTTATTTGAAAGCTGTTGTTTAAAAACAGAATTTGGCTAAAACATGTTTCATTCCCCCCCCCCCCCCCTCCTTCTGGATAATGTCATCTGAAGCTCCGCCCAAGGAGATCTTCAGCAGCTTCCTTGGTCTCCAAACATAATTCCCGGATTACACACAGCGTGATTACGTGACACGCATGCACGGTTGCGCCGTCGCGCATGCACATGAAATCAGGTCGCGTGAGCTACGAAGACACGTGTGCGTATGCGTGGAACATCCGTATAATAACTTTGGAGGCCAAGGAAGTTGGGGGTAGCGGAAATGAAAAATGTTTTAGCCAAATTTAGTCTTTAAACAACAGCTTGCAAATAAGCTTAAGTTTCTTTTATGGTGTACTTATCCTTTAAGGCCAGATGAAAACATTGACAGTTGAGTAGGGGAGCCTGTTAATGCAGGCAGAGGCTGGTAACAGGACTAAAAGCTGGTTACATGGCTGAAAGCAGGAAGTAATATTGCTGAGCCTTTCCAGCAATAACTTCTCACTAATTGTATCTAGAGATGTGATTTAGGTTTTATTTTAAAGGTACAAAAAAAAGCTTTTTATATAATCCTAACTGGTTTTGAAGAATTGGAAACCACAGTTACCCTTTAAGTCATATTGGTTACTGGTAAATTTCAGTTTAGCACAAAGTAAAAAGTGTTTGCAGTGAAGGTTTAGATCGTCTTGTCCTAAGCCTTGCATTGCAGTAACATTTTAGAGACGTTATTTGAGATTATTACAGGGAGATTCACCCAGAGCCGCAAGTGATTTGGAAAAATCTCCTGTAGCAAATTTACCAGAGGCTGCGCAACTCTGGGTGAATGTCAGCCGCACGCAAGTATTTAACGGTAGCTATCAGCTGGCATTAAATAACTATGTGCAAACAGCCGCACAGCCTCTAGTAAATAAGCTTGGGATGGCTGCGCAATTGCTTCTTCCAGGATTCGCGCAGCCGTCGCAAACCGAAGATTAAAGTCGCACTAACTGATTGTAAAACGGTTTGCATGATTTATGACCTGAAAAGAGCGCTGTGTGGCCTCAGTGCTCCCAGGTAAATGAGTCCATTAGTGTAATATCATTTTTCATCACTGGCATATTCTTAACCGCAAGTTACTGGGGCAACCGCAAATTTATTACATCATAAATTATAACAATTTTTTTTTGTTTAAGAGTGAACGGAAGAATTTATTTAGAAATACACACTTATTTCAACTAAACTTTAAAGGAGAGCTAATTATTTAAGGTTAGTAGTTTTTGAGTGTAATGGGGATTTATGGGGGGGAGATTTTGAGAATTGCAAGCACTTTCCAATTGGCTATATAATATCCCACTTGCATCTGTGGATACATTCTATGTTGGTCTAACCCCCTGTGTGACATTATTTCAGCTATAAGTTTGCGTTGTAAATGAAATATCACTCGTGGTCGCCAACATGTCACTTTTTTGAAACTCATGCAGACCCATAGTAAAATCACAGTAACCCATTCTAAATTAGTTAGCTTGACTTAACAAGAAATTCTGTATCGCGTCTCTTAAATTTACCTGTGTATTTACAAATTCCTTTTCATACCCTAAAGAATATCTTTTGTTTCTGATGGTCCTCTGCAGCTTGAAATTACAGCTACTTTCATGTCTAATTGTTGATTCGGCCAACTGAATGGTGGTGCCAGCAAATAACATTCTGAAAACAAGAGAAGCAAAAATTTATTATTCCATCAATAAAAAGTATTACCATATTTAAAAAAGATATTATATAGAGATTCAGGCGATCATTAAATAATGAATAATCTAAACTTAATTTATTACACTTTAATTATCCATTAACATTCTTGTGTGACACCACAAAAACAAAATGATTGCACAGCTGTTTAAATTGTATAAGGTACTACAGTTTATGATAACAATAATAATAATGTTCTAATAATGTTACATTGTATATGCTCTAAGATGTTGGATATAAATTTAAAAACAAATTTGAGACCTCTTAAGCCATCTTCCTCCTTGCTATCTGTTCTTCATTAAGGTGCCATCTGAAGTTAACAGTTGAGCAGGACTATAGATTGACAAGTGGTTCCAAAATGCATTGTGCATAAGACCAGAGGCATTATCATGGGGGAGGCCTATATGGCTGAGAAGGTCGATAAATTAGCCTTAATGTAGTGTCATTCCATAATCTAGTCCAGGGTTTCTCAAAGAGTGTGCCGGGGTTCCCTGTTGTGCCTTTAGAGAGTCAGAGGTGTGCCTCAGAGTTTTATTAGTGGACATTTTCTTACCTGTGTAATGGAAATTTTATGTTATTTATACATTCTGATTAAATGTAACTTAACACTGCATTAATTATAATCAAATTTGATTACTTTATACACTGTAAAGTGCAAAAAATGTGGGTATTTACATTAAGTTAAGCATTATAAACATAGATGTGAGGAAAAATTTCAATGGTAAGTGTGCCGCGATCTAAATTTTGCTATAGTCCATAAATTTCGAGATGGCATTCAATATCACTACGATTATTATTTAGGGTTAGAACCTAAACCACTAGATCACTAGGTTCTTATCCCTGGGTTTACTCTAGATGTCCCGTACCATGCTGTCAAAATGTAAATGCAGGTTTAGCCCTATTCCCAGGCCAGTGCAATGATGTGCTCATTTAAACTGATGAATAGTAGCTAGAGAGAATACACCCAATTCAATACAGGGTTTGAAGTGGGGGTTGATATAAAAATTTGCATCATGAAATGCATCAGGTAATTTGAATAAAGTTTTCTAATTTTCATTACGGAAGCGTTATAGTGCATTTGTGTCTGGGCAGTGCCAATCCACTGCTTTGAAGTTTGGAGAGTGTGCAACTGCTTTATCCCAGGAATTCATACAATACAGAAATTATCTTATTATTAAAAGGCCAGGGGGCAGTTGGGCAGCCCAGTTTTTAATTGCTAGATGTTTGTCCGTAGTGCAAATTTAAGTTGCTTATTTTAACGCATAAATGATCAGACCACAAATGAGGTCTGGTCAAATAATCAGACCATTTTTAGGATCCAAGCAGGGTGTTTAGTCATTGATTGCATACGTGGACTAAAGCTGGCCAAACACTTTTTAACTTTCTGACGTTCCCTCAATATTGGGACAACTTCATGGTATGTTCATTTTTTTGCCATCAACTGCAAATGAATGGACCAGGAAGGGGAATGTCCGGAAGTAAAACCACAGGGGGGAAAAGGGGTATCTCCACCGGTGAAAAAAAAATTTGCCATTCAGTTTTATTGAAGAACAGGAGGTAAAGGAGCTGTGTCTTATCTCCCACATGTGCATAATGTAGAGTCCTGGGGACCTGACAGATGATGCAGCAGAGGAACGATATATTGGGTAAGTTCCGAATCTTCTCTCCTGGCTCCTGCAGGTTCTATTGAAGAAAGGGAGGTAAGACACAACTCTTTTACCACCTGTTCTTCAATAAAACTGAATGGGTAAAAAAATTACTTTACCAGTGGGGTTACCCGTTAGATGTCAGGAAAAAAATAAAGGAGGGGGAGATGATAAGTTAAAGCTGCAGCTTCCATTTGATTTTAGAGTGTACTTATTCTTTATGGTTCTTCTGCAGTCCACGTCCAAAGTTCAGGAAACTGAGGAGTAGTGGCTGTCTTCCTGTCCAAACGTCTCTGCCTTCTTTCTTGCCTTCAGGAGGGATGGTGACATGCGCAGAGGAACCCTTTGCCCCCCTTTCCCTCCATTGTAGGGCATACCCTCCCACCCCCAACCGTTATGTTAGAAGTTTAGAAATAGAAACTAAACTACTTACATATCCTCATTTCTGTGTCTTCTCTATTGCTGGCAGCCACGGCTGTGACTCGCTGCCTCTCAGCCAATCACAGCCGCGGCTGCCAGTCCGGCCCCCTGTTTGTAGTTCCAGGCAGGGGCGCTGGACCAGAATGCCAGTGGAACGAGGAGCTGTAAGTAGAGTTTGAAATCTATTTTTAAACTTCTAACATAGCGGTTGGGAGTGGGAGGGTATGCCCTGCAATATAGATGAAAGATATTATGAAGGGTGGAGATGCCCTTTAAAGGGCATATTCACCACTCAAATGGAAAATATTTATGTAAAAGATGTAGGGCAAATCTGTTATGCAGAAAATCGTGCTCTCCCCCTTCCCTCTCAAAAGTTTCCACCTCCTCTTCAAGTTCACCAAGCTTTTTAGAAGAATTCACATGCTCAGAGGAGGCAGATAGAGGAATAGCATTCAGTCATAGCAGCTGTCAGTTATGAATGTAACATATGTCACCACAGCTAAAAAGAAGCTGAAAAAGATGTAACAGAACATCAGGCATCATTTTAGATTAGACCTACATCTCTCAGATTTCTAACTAATGCGGTTTGAGGGGTATTAACCTAAATACATTTTTTTTATTTGAGGGGCAAACTTTCCCTTTAAGACATTAGATTTCAATAATTGAATCCTATGTCTAACTTGTGTATGGCCAGCATTAAGAAACCATTAGCCAAACAATCTAGACACAACAGTTTAGGAGAAGAAAATCTAGTCCTGTTGATTTGAGAACTGGATTAAGCCTATTTGTTTAAAAAAAAAAGTTTACAGTCAATTGATTAGTGGTCAGTGGCTTTTAGGCAGAAGTATCAGCATAATCTAAAAGCTAGAAATCCTGCAAAATGTTTCCAACTAAAACTAGAGAGTTCCCAGTTCTGCATGCTACTATTAGTTATTTTTACGGATTTAGTGTTCCTATAATAACTATTTGCCATTCGTTTGTATTATTCACAGGGAGGTGAGAACGCTTATTCTCACCTCCCTGTCAATAATAGGACGCTCGGGGGACCTGGAACTTACCTTACCGCCGCTATCTTTTGTATCTAAGATAGGGTGCGCGGTCGGGACAGAGCAGCCTTCAGTGAAGGAGCGGCTTGCAGTGGAGCAACGGTAAGGTAAGTTCCAGATCCCCCGAGCATCCTATTATTCACAGGGAGGTGAGAATAAGCGTTCTCACCTCCCTGTGAATAATACAAACGAATGGCAAAAAGTTATTTTTATGGATTATGGTGGTTTACAGTCCCTTTAAGCAGCACATTTTTACCTTTTTTATGTTGGGTTTTCTCATTTTTCATTGAGGTCATCATGAAGACTAAACATGGCCTGGAGTATCTATTGCCTTTATAGTATAAGCAGCAATATCTGGTGTTATAGCAGTGTTTATTTTTTTAAATTAATGGATCTTTTTTTAATTACCAGTTAAAAAAGGAAAATTAAATCTTACCCTTTCTCCATAATTCTTGAGTATTGAGCTATATTTGCCATATACTCTGCATGACCAAGACAGTTACTTTGTTTAAAAAAAAAGAAGACAAGACCATTAGATCAATGTTATAACTTTTAATAATAATATTTTCAGTAGGTGTGTTTAACAATGTGCCTATGTTTTTTTAAGTGTTAGCTTGTAGGGGACATGTGTATTAATTATTTTTAAACAAAACAAAGATACCAAGTTATGGTACTGATGCCAAAGTATGTTTGTTATTTTTAAAATCAGGGTACAGTTTCATATATGTAAAAAAAAATAATTGCCCCAAACTCCAGCATATTTTAAAGAAGGTTGAATGAAAAAAGAAAATTCATAAATCAGTTGTCCTCTACAGTACTAAATATAGGAATTAACTTTATTTGTTTTCAGTGTTTAAGATTGAGAGATTTAATGAAAATGAAGCAGCTTATGTGCGCAAAAATAAGTATAGAGCCTGTTTAGTCCATTATAAAATATGAATATTTTAATACAGTTGTCTTAAACTAGCTACAGTAAGAGTTGGATGTGTAAGTAAGTTTAAAGGAATGGTTTACTACCAAAGTGAACTACCGGTATTCCTTTAAAGCATTGATTGAAGACCAGCAGGATAAGGAGCTATGCCTTACCTCCCTTTCTTCAATCAATGCAAATGGAGCCAGGAACGAACTAAGAGCAAACTTACCGTACCTGTTAGGCGATCCTCCGCAGCAGCACTGACAGGTACCGACCGCTTCCGGGTTCTGTTTAACTATAGCGTGCTTGCACGATAATTTAAGTGTTGCTGCGGAGGATTGTGTAACAGATAAGTTTGCTTTAACTTCATTCCTGGCTCCACTTCCATTGATTGAAGAACGGGAGGTAAGGGATAGCTCCTTTTCCTCCCAGTCTTCAAACAATGCATTAAAGGAAAAGTTCCCTTTGGTAGTGAGTCCAACCCGGATCCGACACAGAACCCCTTGGTTCCAAAATACGAATGATCTGTCCGAATCCGGAACATGTTTTCGAATGTACTGAGCTATTTCCAATAATTTTCTAAAATAGATTCAAACGTTCAAAAACCTTCGAAAATACTATCCGAAACTCTAAAGTGGTCTCTGATGGTATTATCGACCATTCAAATCTATTTTCGAAAATTATCAAAAATAGCTCCGTACATTCGAAAATCTTAGAAAATTCGTTCCATTTTCAGATCTTCGGGATTTTCTGGAGATCCGGGAATCCGAAAACGGAACAAAACTATTGAGTTTCGTCCATCTCTATTGAATTATATAACTTTTTTTAGGTAAAATTATTCCCCCCACCCCCATTGGCATATTCACTCCCTCAAAACCAAAATTTTAAAGGATGAGTGCACTGTATAAACAAGTTTAGTTTAGTTTAATTGTAAGATGCAGCTTTAAAAAAATCTTTCCCCCCTAAGGCTGGTGAGCTCCTTCCTCTGAGAGTTGCTTGCTTCCGATCTTCCTTTAGCCTCAAAATCCGTGATTGTGATGCTTGTGCGCGCGTGACATCGCCACGATTGCACAGCATGATGACGTCACAAGCGTGCGAACAGACATCGCAAGCGAATTTTAAGCCTAAAGGAAGAGGGGAAGCAAGCAACTCAGAGGGAGGAGCTCAGCAGCCTTACCTTCACATCCAAGATGTCACCAACTTTACAGCCACACAGAAAGGCTCAGGAGGGACCTAGGGGGAAAAAGATTTTTTAAAGCTGCATCTTACAATTAAACTAAACTTTTTTTTACAGTGCACTTATCCTTTAATGTCAAGTGTCGTAGAAAATACACAGAATATATAAACCTGCTATAAATGAGTGCAAGGAAACTGTCTTACACTATCACAATGATGAAGGCTTCAGCTTGTAACCACACTATGAATGGACACCATCACAGGAAACCCAGTCTTAGCAGGTACTTGTTGACTTTCTTGCAGAACTTTGTTGGAGTAGAAAAGTAGGTCCTAGGGAAATTGGTATTTAATGTAAAAACAATTGCTTAAAAATATTAAAATAATAACCATATTCTTGACTAGTCAGCTTATAGGTGTTGCATGACTTAAAGGTTACAAAGCAAATTATCTTATGATTCTATGAAAATGGCTAAATGTAAAGATTTTTTTTTTTTTATAGCCTTTCAAACATATTTAATACATTTAAACTGATTGTAAGAATTTTAAGATTGCAAAGGAAATACACAGTAACTACAATTTTCTTTTAAGTAAACACTATCCTGAAATTCCCAAGTGGGATATATAGTAATTCCAGATTGTTAAAGGCACGTTCACATCAAGCTAATTTAGCAGTGCATTTTCAGGATTCCCAATTTCACGAAACTGGCGAAATTGTGTCCATTTTACAAATTCTGAAAATCTCTGCCATCACTGTACTTTGTAGGAAACTGCAGGAGTAGAATTGCGGATACAGGATTAAAGAATTAAGCAAAACCTTTTTCTTCCATAATTTTCACTTTTTTTTCATTAACTTATCGGGAAGGACACACTACATTTTCATTTCAGCCTTGACTGGATATCTTTGCTTTGCACTTTGCATAGTCTTTTCACAGCTGGATTCCCTTAAGATGGTTGGCACTTTCTGGGTTACCATCCCAGATGGTAATTTTCAGTACTGAATATTTTTCAAATTTAAATGCTAATAAACGATAAATGGGTTCCATAGTATTATTAATGTAAAGTGTTTGTGGCATAAGAATGTCTAATTAATGATACAGTTGCTGTAAAGCAAATATTGCATAATAAAAACCTATAGGGATATTCAATATGCTGAAAATCCGTGTGAAACCCATGTTAACCTGAAGTAATAAACGGATTTTAGAGCACATCGGCATTTCCAAATGTTTTTGGAAATAGCGCTGAGCTACCGATACAAAACTCCTTTCGTTATGTTTTGCACTACCTCGTAGCGGGAAACTTAATGGGGCTGTGTATGGGACTTTCAAACATGCATAACCCGGAGCCTCTTACTTTTACACTATCCCGCGATGCAATACCAGACGTAATCTCATTTATATCTGATATTGTATCGCGGAACAGCGCAATGGTATGTAACGCCAATGTTTTATATTGAATCTCCCTGCTTGTATTTAAGGAAATTTCTGTATCAACCGGTAAATTTAATGCTTCTATTAGGGGGAAATTAAACATTATTGTAAGTAAATTAAAAAATATTAAGCATAGTTTTTTATTTAGCAATGTTTTTTAAAGTTTTTCTTTTGTTTTTTTCAACGTGGTACTTAGTATCTTAGTTTGGGAGTTTTTTTATCTTGTACAGTTCTGTTTACATTTAGTAAAAGTTGCTTGCTGCTTTCAGGGATGTATTTAAATGTGGATTTCAATTTAAATAATGTAAAATAAAAATGTAAAGTTTAAAAAAAAATTAGATTATTAAAGCTGTTTTAGAACTGTACTTAAATTTGATTGATTTCAAATTCACAATGTTAAATTTTGATGGGTAGGTAAAGCTATTTAAAATCTGATATATATATATATTTTTTATATATATACCCATGAAATATTTTACTTGCGCTTCTGGTAAGTGTTGAGATGTAACTTTTGGACAAATTTTTTTTCTATGTACTGCAATTTACGTTACTAATGATTCTCTAATATAACATTTATATGATAATGTATTTGTTATTCTTGAACTGTGGGAGCTTGCAGTGATGTTAAGATATGTATGTTGTAAAACAAGGATGAGTGATTGTTAATTTGGGCTGAGCATAATAAATTTGTACTGAATCACTAGATTGTATGTTAATTAATATAATTTATGTTTTAATTAATTGATTACATTTTCAGAAAGTAAAGCTAAAAGGATATGTACACCTAAATAGTAACCTAAACTTATTAGCTAGCTGGGGCTGTAAGCTGTAGATGTTTTTTTTTTTTTTTTTTTTCTATTCCCTTCCCACCCCCTACCTCAGTGTTGTTTTGTGGCTGCCTTTCTCCTCCATAGTAAGTTTGCTCCTTGGTCTGCCCCACGAGATCTGACTTGCCCTTCTGCCCTCATGAGATCTGACTTGCCCTTCTGCCCTTACGAGATCTGACTTGCCCTTCTGCCCTCACGAGATCTGACTTGCCCTTCTGCCCTCACGAGATCTGACTTGCCCTTCTGCCCCCACGAGATCTGACTTGCCCTTCTGCCCCCACAAGATCTGACTTGCGTGTTCCCCATGATATCATGGCACTCGCGACTTGCGCCCGGGGCTGTAGGTGGGCGGTGGCGTCATCTGCGAGTCACGCATATCCTGGGGCGCACAAACAACAGCAGCAAATAACAGCAGCAAAATCCTTGGACCAAACAGATGGGAAGGGCAACTCATCTCGTGGGGGCGGACCAAGGAGCAAATTTACTATGGAGGTAGGGGGTGGGAACACTGAGGTAGGGGGTGGGAAGGGAATAGAAGAAAAATCAAAAATACACATCTACAGCTTACAGCCCCAGCTTGTACATATCCTTTAATGTTGTATACTAGGCCAGAGCTTTCTTTCAATGAGGAAGTTAATTCAAAATGTGATCTAGGTAACTAGCAGCTATAAGTTGTTTGCATCCAGTAGGCTTTCAAAGTAAATTCAGGTGTGGAGATATTAACGGTCAATTATACCTTTTGCTATTATTCATTTTCCACATTTCCCTGTATTACATGACTGTCAGATACTGTCAACCTGCAGGACTGCAGGTTGTGCACATATGGGTTATTCCAATTACTAATTTGCTGTACTTATCCCTGGGTATACACCTGATAGCCATTTAATTTATTCTCAAAATCCTGTTCTGACCCAAACACCCTGCCTCTGTCAGGGGCCAGGTTTTTACAAAGATATGCCTTTTCCATATCCATTATACAAGTATAGGTGGACAAAAGCAGTAGGACACAGTAACATAGTAAATGGGGTTGAATAAAGACATACGTCCAACCTTTACACCCTCCTCTTTAACCTTACCTCACCGTTGATTCAGGAAGTACAGCAACCAAATAGCGAACCAAGACTCCATCCAAGCGCTGGGTAAAATTAACTTTTATTGGTCCCTCTGATGAAGTGAAATAATGATGCCACAAAACATGTCAGGGCTGTACGTGTGCCATGATTTTAATACACCAATAAAAGTTATTTTTACCCAGCGCTTGGATGGAGTCTTGGTCCGCTATTTGGTTGCTGTACTGATTTGGACTTTTGGATTTCCGGATTCCGTTTTCAGGACTGAATCTCCCTTCTGTTAATACATTCGAGGAGAAGAGGGATGAGTTATCCACTGTATCCAATCTTCTGTTAAAAAAAAAAGCAAACCGCTAAAAAGGGGGGGGCTCCTTCCTGAGTCCAAATAACAATCAGAAAGTATCCCTAACCATAACTACAGTATATATATTAATATCAGTAAGAACAGAGAGGGGTATGTAAAGACACACCTAGAGCACTATGTATATGTAGCCTTAATATGGGCAGAAAATTAATGGCAACTCAACTGAGAAATTGAGGCAAACAGATATACAACTGGTTAAAAGAGAACAATAGTGTTAATACATGCCCTATCAAACTTCCTAGTTGAATGGGTTATGGACCCACAAATCTAGGTCCTCACTCTTGTGTGTAACATAGTAATTGAGGTTGAATAAAGTCCAAACTTTTCACCCCCCTTTTTTAACCTACCTAACAGTTTATCCAGAGGAAGGCAAAAACACGGCTAAAAAGGAAAGGGGGGGGGGGGGATTCCTTCCTGAATAAAAAAAACAAACCAGGGGGGAAAAACTCCTTCCTGAGTCCAAATAACAATCAGAAAGTATCCCTGGATCATCCAGAACTGCAGTATATGTATTAATACCAGTAATTCTCAATATTTTTAGTTTTAGAAACTTATCAATCCCACTTTTAAAGCTATTCAATGATCTTGTCATTATTACATCTGCTTGAAGACAGTTCCACAGTTTCATAGTAATTGTGGTTGAATAAAGACATCAAGTCCAACCTATTCAACAGTTGATCCAGAGGAAGGCAAAAAAAACCAGCAAAAAAAGGGGGAAATTCCTTCCTGACTCCAAATGGCAATCGGAAAGTATCCCTGTATCAACCAGATCTATATGCATTAATACCAGTAATTCCCAATATTTTTTAGTTTTAGAAACTTATCCAGGCCTTTTTTTAAAGCTATTTAATGAACTTGCCATTACCACATCTGCTGAAAGACAGTTCCACAATTCACCGTTCTCACTGTAAAGAAACCTTTCCTAACCTGAAGATGAAACTTCTTTTCTTCCAACCTTAAAGGATGTCCACGAGTCCTCTTATATGACCTATTAGTGAACAATGCACCAGAGTTCACTGTATGGCCCATTAATATATTTGTATAAGGTTATCCCCAGGCAAACGTCGCTTCTCCAATGTAAACAGCCCTAACTTGTCAAATCTGCCTGCATATTCAAGCCTCTCCATTCCCCTTATTAATTTAGTTGCCCTTCTCTGAACTGCTTCCATTTCCAAGATGTCCCTTTTGTATATGGGATTCCAAAACTGCACTGTATATTCCAAATGAGGCCTTACCAGTGCCTTGTATAGAGCGAGAATATTATCTTTCTCTCTTGAATCTATTCCCCTCTTTATACAAGACAATATCTTGCTATCTCTAGCCGTTGCTACCTGGAATTGTTTGCTATAGCTAAGTCTGTTATCTACCAGAACCCCCAAATTTTTTCCATTACAGATGCACTTAACACAGAGTTATTTATGGTGTAGGTGGCACAGGGATTATTAAATCCCAAATGCAATCATCTGCCATTCTGCTGCCCATTTTGATAATCTAGGTCTGCTTGCAACACTTGCTCATCATTTGAAGTTTCCAAAGCTCTGCATTGTTTAGTGTCATCAGCAAACACAGAGATCTTGCTCTCAATGCCCCCTTCTAAGTCATTTATAAACAGATTAAACAGAAGCAGCCCCAGTACAGAACCCTGAGGCACTCCACTTATAACTTTAGCCCACATAGATGTAGCTCCATTTACCACCAATTTCTGCTTGCGATCCAATAACCAATTCTCTGTCCATGCACAAATGTTTTTTTCAAGGCCATACATTAGTCGCCTATGTGGCACAGTATCAAAAGCTTTCGCAAAATCCAAGTATACCACATCCACTGCTGTGCCTGAATCCAAATTCTTACTCACTTCTTCATAAAAAACAATTAAATTTGTCTGGCATGATCTATTTCTCATAAATCCATGCTGACTACTACTAATAAGATGAGCTCTGGAGACAAAGTCAAGGATATGAACCCGTAACAAAGTTCCACCACCTTCCCTACCACTGATGTTAGGCTTACAGGTCTATAGTTACCAGGCTGTGAACGACTACCTTTTTTGAATATTGGTATTACATTGGCTTTTTCCAATCCAGCGGCACATCCCCAGACCAAAGTGAATCTGAAAAGATAAGACCCAGTCGTCTAGATAAAACTGAACTAAGCTCTTTTAAAATCCGAAGTTGTATTCCACCCGGTCCTGGGGCTTTATTGATATTAACTTTGTCTAATTGTCAAATATCCTCTGTCAACCAGGGTGAATCTTACTCATTTATACCCTTCATATTATTACAGTCCCTACTATAGGGACTAGGATTCTCTATAGTGTACAGCTGATAACCATTAAATTTACTTACAAAGTTTTTGCCTGTCTAGTGAAGTGGGCAGAGCTGGACCAGATTGGAAAGCAGTAGAGGAAACCAATGAATGTACAGTAGGTTATGCCAATACATGTGGGGGAAAAGTTCCTTTTTAATGTACGTTTTTTTTTTAACATTTGTACATCCTATTCAAATTGCATACATGCTATAACATACTCTTTAAAATGTCACTATTTAAAATTGTTTTTTCTGCAATGAACCTAGGCAAATTATTGAGAACAAAATAATTTATAAATCTGCAAATGCCCAGGCACACTGTAAGTCTATTCATTTTTTAGGCATCGCACAGGATGATGCGATGTATGAATGTTATATCTTATTTTCTTTTAACATTATAAGAATTCCCCAGCACTTATGCTCATGATATTAGCTGCACACTTTAGGTGCCTCCAGGAACAGTTCCACAGCAGTGTAAATTCTAATTTATTCAGCCCTGTGCAACACCGAAAAGTTGAATAAATTAGAATTTACACTGCTGTGGAACTGTTCCTGGAGGTACCTAAAGTGTGCAGCTAATATCATGAGGATAAGTGCCGGGGTATTCTTATAATATTAAAAGAAAATAAGATATAACATTTATACATAAACCTAAAAAATAAATAAAAGAACTAAACCTAGGTTTTTACATACACGTAATCTGAAAGAGCACCCCTACCACCCATAGAAAGAAACATATTATTCCTGTGAATAGAATGTACTGACATAAAAAACCATGCAAAATTAGATTAGTCCCACCATATTTTGGTCACATGGTACCTTATGAAGATTTCAGACTTATTGCTTATATTATACTGTAACAGGTTTGGCTTCTTCACTACAGCAGCACTGTGTTCATGTTCTTATTTTCCCTCTACTTAGCAAGTGAGATGCAAAGTACACTAGACAGTTACTCTCTCTTTCTCTCTCTCTTGTGAAGCACACTGGGCATGCCAGAGCCAATGGCATCTTGAGGAGGAGGGTTTAGGATTTCCTGGATGGATGGACTTCCCACTGTTAAATCTCTGGTTGGGAAAATGTGTTTTTGGACAAATTTCTTATTTAAATTTAGCCTAATGGGTGGCAACATAAAGAAAGATGCCACCCACTAAGAAGAAATATAAAAATTGTGGTGCATGCACATTTTGAATGTTCAAGGGCTTTTCTCTTTTAATAGTTAAAAGTTTAGTACTGTTATTAAAGGCGGTGGCTTAAAGGGGATGTCCACCCCCAAAACTAAAATTTAACCCCTTACTGGCCACATCAAGTAGTTTAAAACAATCCTTACCTTACATTCCTGCTCAAAATAGTTCCCCTGCTGTGCCCCTCCAAAGTCCAGGAAACTGCTGTGTAGGAGCAGTGTGTGACTCATGCTGTGCCTGAGACTTCCTCAACCTCGTCAATGTTGAGGCATGCTCAGTGCAGCCCTCCCCCCCCTCCCTCCCGTTTTTCTCTCCCTCCCCCTAACATTAAACCCTTTGGGTATGCGGTAGGGCATGCTCCCCCAGCCCCAACCACATTAATATAATTGTTAGAAAGTCCCCCAATCTTTATTTACCTTCCCTCTCTCCTCCGCTGTTCAGAACTCCTGGCAGCTGCGACCGTGATTGGCTGCCTCTCAGCCAATCACGGATGCGGCTGCCGGTCCCGCCCCCTGCTTGCAATTCCATGCAAGCAGAGGGCCGGAACACTGCGGCGGAGGAGAGAGGGCAGGTAAGTAAGAATCGGGGGACTTTCTAACAATTATAGTAATGCGGTTGGGGCTGGGGGAGCATGCCCTTTAAACTCATGCCCTTTAAAGTCAGAAACAGACTGAAATATCATGGTTGCATGTAAACCAACTTCAAGTGACTAACTTATCCTGTTGCAACTAGCTTTACCTGAATTTAGTGGTTTAATTTTTCCACTGAATAGGGACCATCATCGAAGACATCCAGCCATGCTCACATGTGAATGATGCTACTTACCTAGTTGACTTGCTGCGGTTCACATCAGAACTTCAGTCATTCATGTAATTTTATGTCAAAAGAGCAAATTATCCACAATCCCAAATCCAAATTATATCTGGCTTCTAGGTGATTGAATTTGGGTCAATAAAATAGATTACAAGATTACAAACGTTTATTGTGACGTTTCAGCACAATCGGGCCTTCCTCAGACAAATTATACTGAGGAAAGCACAATTTTTTGTGCTGAAACGTTACAAAAAACTTTTGTCACTTGTTGAGACTGGTGTGCTGAGCTTTTTGTGTTTCTTGGAATCTATACTGCTGTCAACAGTTCTGGATGCACCCAGTAAATATACACATGCTATTGGCATTGTTAAATGTGTGCTGGACCCTTTCCCATTCTCGTTTAATACAACAGATTACATACAAGCAGTGTCATCAGGCAGCAAAAGTTTTTGTTTTTGATTAAAAGTAGAGAATTGTACCGTGTTTTTTAAGTCAGATCAATAATAGGTTGCACTCTCAACATTGTACAGTAACTTTGTGTTGTTTATATATAAGAAAGAAGCCGTTTTGCTGTACTACATAAGTAATTGGCAATTCATTAGATAATTCTGAAATGAAAAGAAATTAATGTTATTTTCCAGACTATGCCATACTTATTATCATTTTTGTGACTGTGCTTCTGACACCAAATGAAAAGCAGGCTCCTTTTTATATACAGTGTACGTATGAAATCATGGAATACTGGCAACTTTTTTCTTAACAATATTTTTGCATTCTGTAAATATGTAAAATGGTTATACCACTTAACAGATTGCTCCGGTTAGTGTGGGCAACAAAAAGAAAAAGCAAATAAAACTCCCATTCAGAGTTGTATGTCTCTTTTGAAGCAGGATTAAATACATTTGCATGATTATATGCACTTAAAAGGACTTAGTCATCCAAGCCTAGAACTTGGTCAAAATAAATTTTCACGCTTCATTCACAGGAAAACCCTATGAGTGGCTATGTTAAGCTCACACAGCTAAATCATTTTGCTTGTGTTTATTTATAGACATGTACTTAGTGCAATGTTCTAACTTTTGGCAGTGTAAATTATTATACTGACAGTAAAAAAAAACATTTGGTCCATCTTTTTGGGTATTGTTGAATTTAATGTACTAACTGTATCTGTTAGTGTCATTGAAACTATAGCAAACATGGTGCAAGGTTCATTTGTTACTATTTCTTACATATAAATAGGTAAAACGATCATTAAATGCAAATAACTAGAGAAGAATCTTTCAATGTATATGTATTCTGGGAAGAAAAGATTTCACATTAGGATTAAAAAAAATTAAGTTTAGTTCTCCTATAAGTAGCAGAAGCAATAACATGGCCCAGCTCAGAAAAGCCAATTATTTTGGGGATAGGACTCACTGTATACCTGCATCTTAAGGGAAAAGGACATGTTAAAACAAGGTGTAAAGGAAGCCATTTATGTCCAAGTAAACAAACCAAGCCTTAATAGAGGTGGACGGGGTTTGACATCTATTGTCTGTCACATATAATGCTGTTTTGACGTCTTTCTAATTCCTCTTAGCTACAATGCAATCAACACCATGCTCTTATGTGCTATTTAAGGCTGAGGCCACAATATGCAGAATGGCATCGCTCGTGAAAGTGGGTGTGAGTGCCGTGCTGCAATCTGAGCATATGAGATCTGCAAAACATGGTGATTGCATGCGCTCTAAAATTGGGTCGCAGAGCAATGCATGTCATTGTGGTGACAGGTGGCCACAATGCAAGTGCGATCGTTGGGTATGAGAAGTTGTGGCAGTGTGGCCTAACCCTAAGTACAAATTCTTGATTGAGAAAGCCAGTTGGATGACTAGCAAAAGGTTAATTACTGGTATTAATGCATATAGATCTGGTTGATCCAGGGATACTTTCCGATTGCCGTTTGGAGTCAGGAAGGAATTTTTTCCCCCCTTTTTTAGCTGGGGTTTTTTGCCTTCCTCTGGATCAACTGTTAGGTAGGGTTAAAAAAAAAAAATAAAAAAAAGTGAATAGGTTGGACTTGATGGACGAATGTCTTTATTCAACCTTAATTACTATGTTACTATGTTTTCAAGAACAAAAAAGTCCAGTTGACCTAACTTATTAACATAGATATACATGCTTTGTATGTTTCTGTATGACACCTGCGACCTGCTAGAAAAAAAACTAAATAAAGGATCATTTATAACACACAAGAATGATACAATTGTTGGTTTACTGTACTTAAAGGGCATCTCCACCCCCAAAACTATAATCCCCCCCACTACTGGCCCCATCATGTAGTGTAGTTTAATCCTTACCTCACATCCCAGCTCCATATGGTTCTCCTGTAGTCCCCCCCCAAAGTCCCAAAAACTGCCCACCAGGAGGATAGCAGAGTCCATATAGGACTCTGCCTCCTACCTGGCCTCCGGGAAAAAGTTATCGTTTATGTTATACAACTATACAAAATGAAAATCCAATGGAACATCCAAAGCCCCTCCCCCCAGAGAAGCCTCTCTTGTCCATCCCCTGTCCTCCATAGAATCACAGAGTGTGAGAGGAGGGAATTGGCACCATTCCTTCCTAGTACAGCTATAACCAAGAAAACCAATCCCACTATAAAAATAATGTAGATTCCTGTGACCTAACAATCACCATCTACATCCCAGCAACTTATGGTGAAGTCAAAACCGGCTATCCTATGAAAATCTGAGCTCCACCTGTAAAGGGACTAGCGATGATGATGCATAGGTGGGAAATCGAAGCCAACCCATCAAATCCTATATCCTCCCGAAGAATAACCATAAAACGCTAGACACAATTGAGGGATACCCTACACAATAGAATCTAGAGGGCCTAAATAATTAAATTGTTTTATGAGTTGGGGCAGGGGAAAGACCCCGACTCGGATCAACTCATGTACACTACCCCCAAGGGGAAAGACGTAACCCCCAAAGGGCAGGGTTACCAAACCCAGACGCATAAACAATTACCCTATGAGAGGGTAAAATGATTACCCCACTCCCAATTCTCACCCGAAAGGGGTGAGAGTTATTTTTTGTTTTTCCTTCCTTTACTGTCTTTTATTTCAAAGTTTACCTTATGTGAGCAGAACCCAATGTGGTCAACAGTAGCTTAAGTAATTAAAAAATTATATCTCCTTGCTTTGATGTATACTATAGGTCCGAACGCCACGAATCTGAGGAGCTGCCACCTACAAACCAAGCAAACAACATTTTTGACTACAATCTACAACCACATTCCTTTGGGTGTGTAAGTACCTAATGCACTCATCTACGCTCCTTCTCCAGATCCACTATGCAGAGTAGCCTAAAAAATTATGTCCCATAATGTGAAAGGGGTCAACGCACCTCAGAAACGCAAAATGGCCCTTCAATATTATCGGAAACCCAGCCCCGACATAATAATGCTCCAGGAAACCCATTTTAAATTGAGCCATGAGCCAAAATACTGGGGAAAGAAATACACAATGCACTATTTTGCATCTGCCCCTACCAAGAAGGCTGGGGTGGCAATACTAGTAAATAAACAAATAGGATTTTTAGATTTTTATTCCATGTATGAGGGACCCACTGGGACGATACTTAATCCTCAGTGGAACGCCCCAGAATACGAAGATCTCTTTAGTTAATGTATATGCACCTAATACACATCAAAAGAAATTTCTACAACATCTAAAAAAACATCCTACAACACGCTACAGGCATGCTAATAATCATGGGGGACTTCAATATAGCCATAAATCCTACAATAGACAGATCAGCCCCTATACGGGGATCAACCATACCACCTTCAGGCAAACACTTCTTTTTTAAAATCCTGCGGAGTGGTGGATGGATGGAGGACACCCTACCCCTCAGCTCGAGAATATACATTTTTTTTACCCACATTAATAAATTATGATCAGACAGGGTTCAGACCCAGACAACAGATAGTATTAGAAAGGCAATAGTGGCGCTTCAGTCGGCACTGCAGGAGGGAAACCCTGCAATGCTTCTTTCTTTAGATGTAGAGAAAGCCTTCTACAGGGTCGACTGGACATACTGGTCCTCAAGAGATTTGGTTTCCCAGCGCCACTTCAAATGGACTCAAGATTCATTAAAATATCTAGGCATGTATCTCAGTAAGAGCAGGGGAAAACTGATACTAAATAACTACACCTCCACCATCTCCAATCCGATTCAACTTCTTCAACAATGGACCCCATACCCTATCTTCTTAATGGGAAGAAAAGCTGCTGTCAAAATGACTAGTCTACCAAAAATTCTATCAGGGTAATTCAATAAAAGTTCATATCGTTTAAAATGGTGCTAATTTTGACCCAACCAATCAGATGTTAGCTTTCAAATGTTAAATAAGTTCTGATTGGTTGGGGCAAAATTAGCTCCATTTTAAACGATAAGAACTTTTATTGAATCTCCCTGTATATATATTTAGAGCCCTTCCCATAATCTTAAAAAAAAGGATCTACAGAAATTGCAAACCGCAATAAATATATTTATATGGAAGAATGGGAGAGCACACATAAAATACGCAACTCTAGCAAGACAGAGATAAGGGAAGCTTTGCAGCTCCCATCTTGTTTTCATACTATAAAGCAGCTAGACTCACCCAGTGTTTGCAATGGGTATGGGGCCCAGATAAGGTGGCATGGGTAGATTTGGAAAATTAATTGCTAGAACCATTGATTTCCTCCTCAATTTTATGGATTCAACCCACAGACAGACCATCCTATAAGAATACTCAATTCACCACAATCCACGACTCCCTATACCTATGGGATCTCTGTAACCGCCAATATGAACTAATTCAAACCCCCTCCCCCTACCTTCCAATCTTTCAAACCCCCTACTTCTCACTTCCAACAAGGAAATCCTACCCTGGAAAGCTAAAGGAATAATCAAAATAACAGATGTCTATGACCAACACAGGACCCTAATACCATGGGAAGAAGCAACACATAAATTCAAAATACCATATACCCAATGGTAGCAAATTTCTTAGTAACCATAGGAATACCATTCCCACAAACTTTGAAATTCTCACAAAGCAAGCTCACTCCACAAACAATATAATTTCCCTATTATACCAAATAATATGGCCCGACAAACAACCTACAAAGCACTCCCTGACACAAAAGTGGGAGACAAGATTAGGTCAGGAGTTCCCTGTGTATTATACCAGTGGGTCTCTATCCTTAAAAACACTGCAACTGTTCATCAATTATAATAACAAAGGAGAAATCCTATAAAATTCTTTACGATTGGTATGTCACCACGGTCTTTCCAAATTAAAATAATCCAGCTATATCTGACAAACGTTTTAGGGAATGCAGAAAGAAAGCAGACCAAGCACATTGCTGGTTGTTGTGCCCAGAGGTGGAACAATTTAGGGCGATATGCTCTGATCTACTGAGGGAAATCTTATCTACACCTATCCAACGGTCACCCTATACAGCATTATTTAATCACCCTATCCAAACTTTGAATAAATACGCAAATTATTTAGTAAGATATATATGCGCAGTGGCCAGGAGTCTAATAGCTAGCTCCTGGAAGGGAGGGGACCTGAATAGGGCGAAATTAATAGCAAAGATATGGTGGATCTACATGTTTGTTTTTTGTTATAACTAAAATCAAAATTTTATAAGAAATGTATGTTTATTTCAAATATAAAGAAATTTAATAAAAAATGTAACAAAAAAAACCCTTACCTTACATCTCTGCTCCTTATGGTTCACCAGATATGCCTTTTCAAACTGAAGACTCCAAGCTGTCGGTAAGGCTTCTAATACACGCTGATTCCTCGTCCTCATCAAGGTCTGGAGCATGGGCAGTACCCCCCCTCCCACCACCCGGATCCATCCTCAGCCATCGTTGCATGAAATCCTTTGGGGTAAGGTAAGTGCCTATGATGAACAAACCTGTTACTCGGGAGCGTCTTTCTACATGCAGCCGGTGCTCACAATGCCCTCTGGACACCGTCTCCCTTACGGTATAGAATGAAGCTCCAATGGTGGAACTAAAAAAGTTCAGCGAGGCAGGCAACCTCTCAGCCAATCACAGCTGCGGCTGAGGTCTGGCCCCTGCTTGCAAGCAGGAGGCCGGATCAGATCACTGCGGGAGAGAAGGCTGTGTAAGTAAAAATGTGGGGACTTTTTAAAAGAATTATGCTGGCGGTTGGGGGTGGGTAGGGGTTACCTACCTTACACCCAAAGTTGGTTTAGGGGGTGAACATGTCCTTTTAAAATGTTTTTGACCTAATTATGACAACTGAATGATTGTAACTTTATACTGTATGTTAGATGCTTGTGAAGGTTCTCATTCATCCAGGTCATGGTATATCTGTTGTATTCAATTAGATCAACTGGACTTGAAATGTAGTTCTTGAAGACGTTTCGCTAGTCATCCGACTGGCTTTCTCAATTCAGAATGACTTGTACAAGAATCTGTGGCAATTATGTACCCTGGAAAATCCCAATTAGCATATCACAGCCAGGTGTTAAGGGTGTGATTAGATAGTGGCTAAGAGGTGTTATAGGAACGCCCAGAGTAAGGTGGTTAAAAACAGCATTGTACTGGCAGACAGTGGTCACCTGTCGACCCCCCCACCTCTATTTAGGCTTGGTTTCTTTACGAATACCAACAGTGAAGGGGAAAAGCAAGACAGGAGGAAGAACATGGTCATCCCATATGTAGCAGGGGTCTCCGAGAAATTAAGAAGAATTTTCAAAAAACATCGTATCCCTGTCTGCTTTAAACCGAACAACACACTGAGGCAGCAATTGTTAAACATCCGAAAGACCCAAACCAAAACACAAGAAAAGCGACATCATATATGCAGTGCAGTGCAGTGAAGAATGCTCTGATTTGTATGTGGGGGAGACCAACAGCAACTGCATCAACGTATGGCCCAGCACAGAAGAGCCAATTCCTCGGGTCAGGACTCAGCCGTGTATCTGCATCTTAAGGATAAAGGACATACCTTTGAAGATTGTAATGTTAACATACTGGCAAAGGAACGTGACTAGTTCAAGAGAGGTGTTAAGGAGGCCATTTATGTGAAAATAAAGGAAACCAAGCCAAATAGAGGTGGGGGGTTCGACACCAACTGTCTGCCATGTACAATGCTGTTTTAACACCTTACTCTGGGCGTTCCTAAAACACCTCTTAGACTATCTAATCACACCCTTAACACCTGGCTGTGATATGCTAATTGGGATTTTCCAGGGTACATAATTGCCACAGATTCTTGTACAAGTCATTCTGAATTGAGAAAGCCAGTCGGATGACAAGCAAAACATCTTCAAGAACTACATTTCAAGTCCAGTTGATCTAATTGAATACAACAGATATACTGTATGTTAGAGGCTTTTACTTTCATTGCTGCTTTAAGTTTTTCCTGGCACAACGGGCCCATACAAACCATAGATGAAATCAAACAAGTTAAGCACAGAATTGTCATTTTGAGCAATCTGATTAATTTGTTGGGAACGCTCAAAATGTCCCGATCGACAACTAAACAATCTTGAGCGGTTTATTGTAAAAACGAAGATCAGGCAATGTGGAAAATTTTAGTGGCGTTAAATACTTACGTCTTAAGAGCCGCGCAGCTTCTATTAAATAGGTTTGCAACGGCAGCGTGACGTTATGAAGGGGCAGGATAAATCGCCTTTTTGAACGGTTCTTCCATACTTAATCGGAAGTACTTCTGGCTGCGTATGGAAAGCTTAATTTTTCTTTACAAAATAAGTATATCGGTTGTATTCTATTAGATCAACTGGACTTGAAGTTTAGTTCTTGAAGACGTTTTGCTAGTCATCCGACTGGCTTTCTCAATTCAGAATGACTTGTACAAGAATCTGTGGCAATTATGTACCCTGGAAAATCCCAACTAGCATATCACAGCCAAGTGTTAAGGGCGTGATTGGATAGTGGCTAAGAGGTGTTATAGGAATGCCCAGATTAAGGTGTCAAAACAGCATTGTACATGGCAGACAGTTGGTGTCGAACCCCCCCCCCACCTCTATTTAGGCTTGGTTTCTTTATTTTCACATAAATGGCCTCCTTAACACCTCTCTTGAACCAGTCGCGTTCCTGCCAATATGTTAACATTACAATCTTGAAAGGTACTCTTCCAGCAGCTGAAATCGCTTACTCACATTTACAACCATGCTGCCCTCCCTTAGATGTTACACAGCAAAGATGAGTGCTAAAAGCCCGTCTCCTAGCTGGCCCAGGGCTGTGGTTAACACGGCACTTGTCATTGGCTGGTGGTAGGTTTTTATATATTCTCTATAATCACTAATACCTAATAGCAGCCATTTTGTTCTCTGACTCCATTTTGTCTTATATTATTGTCGTGTTATTGCAGATGTTTTGCTTCCAAATGTTCTGAGCTCAAGGTCTTTTCCCTCCTACATTGTGTGTCAGCCTGACTCTATCTTCATATTCCAAGGTTTTAGTATGTCATCTGCAGACACTGTGTCTGGCCACACCCCCTTTTTCTCTGTGTGAAAACCCAATGTAACATGTGAATAAACCGAGAAACTGGGTTCTACCGCACCGAACGTGTTGTGTAATCCTTTCTCCCAGCGCTGAGGGTCTCTTAGTGGGTCTAAAGACAGGCATCAGGGGTCCGGGGGACTAGTGAGGATATTACTAGTGAGGATATTTATTCTAACAGTAATGTTACAACCTCTCAGCCTATATAATCAAGCTGATCAAGGGTGGGTGGAGATATGTTTTCTTGCATGCTAGCTTTGAGTGACAGTTACAGACAGTCCGAATTGTTACGCCCCTTCACGGCATGGCTAATTGAATTTGGAAAATTAAAATTTTCTTTAAAATGTATATTATTCCCCCAAACCCCACTTTCGCATTATTCCCAGTTTTCAAAAAGCTTTCTTACCTGACCCAGTTCCCCATGTTTAGGTGCTGTCCCCTGCTCCTGTTTCTAGCAAAAACAGGAGCAGGGGACTTCTGCGCAGACAGCTGTCTTCCTTCCTGGTCGCGGTTGTCGGGCGATTGGGCATGATGTTACATCGCGCCTTAACTGAAAGCCACTACCAGGAAGTGGAGAGGCTGTCAGCAGCAGAGGCAGTGTCGGAGCGGCAAGGGACCGGGTCAGGTAAGCTAGTTCAGGAGCCTTTTTGAAAGCTGCCAATAACACGAAACCAGGGGTTGGGGGGGGGTTAAAATACAATTTAAAGGAAAGGTTTTATATATATGTATAAAGTGTGGGGTGACTTATTAGGAAAGCGATCTCTGCCCCAAAGAGATTACAAACTAGGTGGGAGGGACAACATATAAGTGGGGGGAGGGATACAAAATGCTCAGACCGCAAAGAACAGAGCTAACGAATGTCACCTGGTAAAGTGAGAGAGAGAGTTCCAAAGGTAGAAAGCAGCAAGAGAGAATGGTTTAAGATGGGGGTTTGTAGATAAGATTGCCTTGTGAGGAGTGCAGATCTGGGAACATAAGGAACCAATAGAAAAGTAGGGAGGTGCAGTATGGACTGCAGTATTAGGGTTGCGGGTTCTCTTTTGGAGGAGAAGATCCAAGTTTAAGATAGACTGGAGAGTAGAGAGATGGCAGCCCGGGGGAGACCAAGTAGCAAAATGTAACAGTAGTCAAGATGGGAGATTAGGACATGCATGAGCAATTTACTAGTGGAGCGACAAAGGGCAGATCTTCACAATATTGCGAAGGAGAAAATGACACGTCCTAGTGACATTGTTAATGTGATGATGGAAGAAAAGTGAGGAGTCAAAGATTACTCTAAGGCAGCGTGCAGATTCGGCTGGGTTAAAGGGCAGCTCCACTTGTAAAATAATTTTTTGCCATTCAGCTTTATCGAAGAACAGGAGGTAAAGGAGCTGTGTCTTACCTCCTGTTCTTCCATAAAACGTTCACGAGCCAGGAACGAAGGCAAGGAACTTACCTGGTTTCTCTCACTCCTCCGCCACGTCCTCTGACAGGTCCCGACAGACTGTGTATCCTATGCATATGTGCATCGCATTTAAGCATGCGCATAGGGTAGAAAGTCTGTCGGGACCTGTCAGAGGTAAGACACAGCTCCTTTACCTCCTGTTCTTCATTAAAACTGAATGGCAAAAAATTATTTTACCAGTAGCTCTCAAATGTTAAATAAGATCGGATTGGTTGGGGCAAAATTAGCTTCATTGTAAACGATCAGAACTTTTATTGAATAACCTTGTATGTTTTTTGTGCATTTTGGTCCATTTTTAGTGCTCCGTATTTGCTATATTTTTAATCAAAATGCGTACATTAAGGGCTAGGCCACACTAGCACGTTTTTCGTGCATTTGCGCACGCGTTCTGCGCTTTAGCTAAGATGGAAATTGCGGGAATGCGATTGCGCATCCATTCGCGCTTTGGTAACGCATGCGTTCACCATTCCGTCCATAACGGAAAACGGCAAAATCGCATGCGCAAAATGCACACACAAAACGCACAAGAATCGTGCACACAATCACGTGCGATAACGCTTGCAATTGCAATTTGGTGCATTGTAACTTGGCCTCAGCCTTACAGACAGAAATGTATACAGCAGTACTTTTTATACAGCAGTTTTTTTTAACAGCGCGGGTCAATTCCGTTAAAAAAATGGACCGCAAAATGGAATTGTTGCAATTCTGCTTGTGATTAATGGCACCCATGAAACTCCTCTCTCTGGTGTCAGTATTGCTTTCTTTATGCAGGTACATCACATTTTCTAATAGGGTCCCCTGGATTTTGCATAAAGCAGTTGAACTTGACTGTTGTCTTTTTTTCAACCCAAAGTAAGTACATAACTATCTGTCATGGCGTAAGAATGTGAGATATCCACACACTAGTCCATCTGAATATTTTTTTCTTGGAGTAGAAACCAGTGTGCAAATAATAAATCAACTCACAGAAAGATCATCTTTTGTGCACATAACACACTGTTTAAACTACTGACATTTCAGTTCTAAAGTATCTTTTAAATAAGAGATACCAATAAAATATTAAGCCAAAATTCTCTACTATTAAAGCATGTTTTTGTTTAGTTTTCTGCTGATTTTTTTTTTTTACTAATACTATTAAAAGAAGTGTACTCATTCATCTTAATTGTTAACAAATAGTCATTTAAATTATTAGAAAATGTATAAGAAAGTGTATCTAAATAAATCAGAATTAGAGATGGGAGAAACTGCCAAAATCCTTTCTGCCTACGGATTCGCGAATTTTAGGAAAAATGTGAAAATTCGAAAATCCATATTAAAGTCAATGGGAGAAAAAAAATTTGTACAGACCTGCCTAAATATAAGGTAGAATAGCAATGGTAACATACTATACATGTCTCTGGGACCTTGGAAGTGGTCTGGGGAACACGTACATATATACAGAACTTCATAAAAAACCAAAACATTTCCTCACTATCGCATGGTTTTTCAAGCTTCAGTATTCTATTTTTGAGCGGCGTTCGAAAATTCGAATTTTAAAAAAATTCGTAAAAAATAACAGGGAACAGACAGATTCAGATTCTCTTGGATACAATCAGATTCTTTCAGAAGAAAGATATATACCAGCAGATATTTTCGTCCGACCGACCAATTCACGGCACTTTCGGTCGGTCATCCGAAAATATCTCCTGGTGTGGGGCGGCCGGCCGTGACCGTCCTCGATCGTTCATTAAACCTGGATCAAACGATCGGACATGTCGGTAAATTATGATCGATCATGCGGTTCCCTATGGGACTGCACGATCGATCATTCTCAAATTCGACAGTCCGAATTTGCCACGATCGACGGACATTTGTCCCGGCCGAGTGCTCAGCCGGGATAAATAGTCCCTCCGTGTGTACCCAGCCTTGGATTCTAATTGTAATCAATCAGAATTGGTTACAATCAGATTCTTTCAGAAAAAATCTGATTAATATATTAACCAATCAGATTCTTTCTGAAAGAATCTGATTGCAACCAACTGATTGGTTACAGTTAGATTCTATCAGAGTTGATCTGATTGGTATACTAACCAATTGATGTACTAACCAGATTCTGATTGGTTAAATTCTGACTGGAAAAGAATCTGATTGGTGTGTATACCAATCAGATTCTTTCAGAAAGATTCTGATTGGTATAATAACCAATCAGATTATTTTTGGAAGAATCTGGTTGTAACCAGACGGTTGTAATTACGACGGTTGGATATGGATTTTAGACTCACTTTAGCGTTCATACACTTTACTGCTTCTCCCCGCTTCTTTCAATGCTTAAGCAACAGTGACACCTTGTGGATTTTTTTAATAGAGCGTTTATAGGGTAACCCTTTTGAAATAATAAAAAATAACAAAAGTGGTATAAAGGTGATACCTTTATTGGTTAACTAAATTAGTCATAGCAAGCTTCAGAACATTCTAGTTCCTTTTTCAGCTGAATACAATTGATTGTATAGCTTGAAAAAGGAACTAGAATGTTCTGAAAGCTTGCTATGACTATCTTAGTTAGCCAATAAAGGTATCACCTTTATACTACTTTTGTTATTTTCTTTATTTCAAAAGTGTTACCCTATAAACATTTTGACTGGCTAACACTGTACACCACCTTTCCCTGCGTCTTTAAAGGTTATGTCCACCCTTTCAAAAAAATTTTGACGTATAGCAGGGCTTCCCCCCCCAGCCCCAACCGCTATAATAAAATCATTAGAAATTCCCCCGATCTCTACTTACCTTACCTCTTTCCTCCGCCGCATTCCCCCTGCCCTCTGCTTGCACGGAACTGAAAGGCAGCCAATCACGGACGCGGCTGCCGGCTGCTTAGAACACCGGGGGAAAGAGGTAAGGTAAGTAGAGTTCAGGGGAGCCTCTGATAATTTTATTATAGCGGTTGGGGCTAGGGGGGGAAGGAATAACAGGCAGCATAGGGGTTTCACGCTAGGGGGTGGGAGACCAAAACGGGAGGGAGAGAGAGGGGGGAGAGGGCTCTTCTGCTCAAGGCAAAATCTCCTGGAGGAGAGACAGGAGGCAGAGTCCTATATGGACTCTGCAGTACTCCTGGTGGGCAGTTTTTTGGACTTTGGGGGGGATTACTGGAGAACCATTTGGAGCTAGGATGTAAGGTAAGGATTTTACTACACTACACAGTGGGGCCAGTACTGGGGGGGATTATAGTTTTGGGGGTGGACATGCCCTTTAATAGAGCGGTAATATTTAAAAACATGTATCTAAGGCAGCAAGTTGGTAGCAGCCAAAGCACATTGAAGATATCTGCTGTATTCCCTTAGATCAACTGGACGTTTCGCTAGTTGTCCGATGGCTTTCAATTCAGAATGACTTGTACAAGAATCTATTGGCAATTAAACGGTATCTTCACTGGAAATAAAATGCCATTCTAGCAGAGAAAGCTGGCCCCTCCCTCCATGCAGTCAATCAAGGTGGGACAACTGGCATTACAGTCAATGATTGTCTGCTATTTCAACTGCCGCCTCTCTGCACTGCTCAAGCCTATAAAAAGCTCTTTGAGCAGTGGGAGGAAGAAGATAGCTTTGTCAGAAAGGAATAGAACCAATCATCAAATATCTGAATACAAATGCATATAATAAACTGGAAAAATAGCAGTTGGCATTGAGGAGAGCTAACTGACAAGTCACCAGCTTTTTGTTTGAGGGTTGGACCTGCCTTTAATGAACTCATACAGAATGACAATTATTTCTTTACCAAGATGAAACACTGATAACATTGTTAAACTGATTATTAGAATAAGAATATGGGAAATATATGCTTTATGAATATCCAATAGATTGTATTCTTTTCAACAATATGTATGCATGTGTTAGTGTATGTGAAATGATTTATAGTATGGTATAGTATTTGAGGTTAAATAAAGACATACTTCCATCCTACTTGGCAATACATACATTTTCTGCCTGACTGTTGATCCAGAGGAAGGAGAGGAAAAAAAACAGTAAAAGGGGAAAATAATTCCTTTCTGACTCCAAGTAGCAATCTGATATATCCCTGGATATACTCCAACTTAATGTATCAATACCATTAACATGCAAAATTCTTGGTTTTTAGAAACTCACCCAGTTTATTTTTTCTTTTAAACTATCGAAATGAACCTGCCATCACCACGTCCAATAGTTTTACCATTGTCACTGTGAAAAACCCTTTCTGAACTTTTCTTTCAGTCTTAAGGGATGTCGCGTGTCCTCTGACATGTTCTATTGGTGAACAATGCCCCAGATAGTTTATTGTATATGATGTAAGAATGTAGGAGTGTGCAAGAGTATGAGGTCAGTATGTATGTATATGCAAGGGTATGTGAGGTAGTAGGTTTGTGTACATGAGGTATGACGAGTGTGGGGGTATGTGAGATACAATAGAATGTGGGTGTGTGTGAGGATTTGTGTGAGGGTATGTGAGGTATTGTTGTGTGTGAGAAGATGTGAGGTAGTATATATGTGTATAATATAGTATTTGAGGTTGAATAAAGACATACGTCCATCAAATCCAATTACCATATAATAGCAGGGAGGCGCATTCAGAAAAAATATAACAATATTTATTGTGAACAACGGTGCACAACGCTTCGGGGCTGCATTATATGGTAATACGTTTGTACTGCTTACGGTTGAGCAGTTGGGGTAAGCAGCACCTCGGAAGATTTAAAGGAGTTCGGGGGTGTGAGGAGCTACATACATAACTGGGTCCATCAAATCCAACCTACTCAGCAATACCCACATTTCCTGCCTAACTGTTGATCCAGAGGAAGAAAAAAAAATCCCACCAGAATTATGAAGGGGGAAAATATTCTTTCTTGACTCCAAGTGGCAAATATCAGAAATTTCCCTGGATTAACTCTACTTTATGTATCAATACCAGTAAACTGCAACATTCCTTGTGTGTGCGGGAATAAGTGAGGTGAGCATCTATGAGTGTGCAAGGGTTTGCAAAGTAGGTACATATGTGCAAGAATATGGGAAGTATGTATGTAAGTGTGCGAGGGTGTGCGTAAGAGTGTAATAAATCTATTTGTACATTAATAGGACACAGGCAGATAACAACCAAACAATGATTTATTGAGACTTTAACCTGCACAATCATTATTCACAGTTTGATGTAATTTACAGTTCTGTCCATTTGATAGGGTTAGGAGTCCCAGCAGTATGCATGGTGGGTATGTATTTGTGTGCAAGAGTATGTGAAGTGGGTATGTATGTGTATATTTTTCCATGAAACTAAGTAGTACACAAATGGAATTCCTTGATTTGCTGCTTAAGATAGACATTATTAAATTGTCTTGCACTCTATACCATAAGGAAACAAATATAAATATGCTGCTACAATACAATAGCCACCACCCACCAGCCTTAAACAATTCTCACCCTGTTTCACAATTTAAGGGTAATCAGAAATAATTTATGCTTGGCTAATAAAGAGACTCAAGTACAAGATATGCAAATGAGGTTTGAAGAAAGGGGATACCCTAAACAAACTTTGTTAAGAGCCCAAGAAAGCCATTTAGAAAACAATTTCGCCACCAGATGATCCAAGTAGAACTTCTCATTGGAAGTTTTAAATATAATACATTGGGAACATTCATGCAGAGGTGTATACAATGTAATCGGAAAATATTGACCGCTATCCAGAAGAATGCTGCTGGCAGACTACTAACAAACCAGCTTAGCCACTGTCACATTACACCAATCCTTCGCTCACTACACTGGCTACCAGTACAATGGAGAATACTCTTCAATATTGGACTGTTGACTTTCAAATCACTGCACAATCTGGGCCCTGGATATATGAAGGACTTGCTGAAGCTGCACCACACCTCTCACAACCTCAGATCAGCAGGTTCCATAAACGTGGTCACTCCCAGATTGCGCCTCAAAACCTTTGGAGACAGAGCTTTTTGTCATGCTGCCCCAACCCTTCGGAACTCCCTACCACACCCAGTAAAAACAGCCTCTTCCCTGGATTTATTCAAATCCAGACTAAAAAAGCCACCTGTTTAGCCTGGCATTTCTGGATTTATAGAGTTCTTCCTCTATGCCACAATTTACCAATCAACCAATTATTGATCTGAGCCATGCTTACAGTGCTTTGAGTCCTACGGGAGATAAGCGCTTTACAAATGTTATTTGTTGTTGTTGCTTTCCGACGTGGCAGGAACTTGAGGGATCAGTTAGTTAAAGTGGATTTATCCAAGACCCTGGAACAAGAGACTAAAATGTGGTTACCATCCAAACAATTGGGATGCTTTAGGTGTAATAAGTGTGAATCCTGTAAATATATGATTTACACATCCACACACTGGGGTCCCTATAGATATTAACAAAAAAAGTTACCCATCATCCCCTAAGAGCCAGGGGATAACCAGGAAAAAAAAGTCCCTGCAAATAGGCACACCCACCAATGAAAAAGCACAGATGACTAGGTCAAAGGAGTTACCTTAAACAGCAATAATAAACATTATTTGTATTCACATATGAACAACCACTACTACAATAAAAATATATTTTTACACATAATTACTATACAGTGGAGCGGAAGGGCATGCACAAAACGATAGTATATATGGATCATCACTCACACCTCTGGACTTGCATAATGGTCCGGTGCAATGTACCAAGTAGTTCAAAGCGGACACCTCACATATGCAATTCAGGGTACATCCTCACATATAACACAACGGGACTCACACGGAGGGGTCTCAGGATTAAAAACCACTGATGTACTTCACACCATCTGCATTTTATCCGGCACACGGAAGAATGCTGCCGTCATGTCCATAAGCTTTGCCTGTCTCACATCTAGTAAATACTTAGACTGATTTCAGGTCTTAATTAGCATACTCGTGGCCTCCCAAAAGTACCATAGGTGAAGTTAAATCTTCCCCCGTCTCACCTCCGAGATATTATGGGCCATATTTATAAAGCTGAGGTATCACTTTTTAGCGATAATTAACCAACCAGTGGTATCGCTAAAAAGTGATACCGCAAGTTTATAAATATGGCCCTATGCCCCTACAACAGTTATAGTTCTATATGTTTCATACACCATCCGCATGAATATACGAGTAACATACTCCCGACCTCCATGGTATAGTCCTTAACAGCCAGCCGGCTAAGCATACTAGACAAACCAGGGTGAGCTCCTCCACACACTGCCCTTCCGCTCCACGTGACACCGACGCGTGTCACGCTCTTAACGTTACAAGACAAATACCCTTAAATTCAAATTTCTTAAAGTGGTACATCCTAAATATGTAATATATCATTAAAGGGCATGTCCACCCCTTTTTTTAACTTTTTCTGTAGTGTAGGGCTCCCTCCCCCAGCCATAGTTATTTTTGCAGAAGCTCCCCCGATCTCTACTTACATTGCCTCTCTCCTCTTACTACCTCTCTCTCTCCTGGCCCTCTGCTTGCATGAAACTGCAAGCAGGGGGCCGGACTGCAGCCACGTCCGTGATTGGCTGAGAGGCAGCCAATCACGGATGCGGCTTCCGGCTATCCAGAACGCTGGGGGAAACAGGTAATGTAAGTAAAGTTCGGGGGAGTTTCTGCACAAATAACTATGATGGTTGGGGCTAGGGGAGGGAGCCCTACATTACAGAAAATGGGATTGAAGCTAGGGGGAGGGAGAAACAAGAGGAAGGGGGGAGGGCTGCAGTGCGCATGTCATTTTTCTCCCGGGCGAGAGACAAGAGGAAGAGTCCTATATGGACTCGGCCAGATTTCTGGTGGTTCATTTTTGGGACTTTACAGGAGAACCATTTGGAGCAGGCATGTAAGGTAAGGATTTTATAACACTACACTGTGGGGCCAGTAGTGGGTTTAATTATAGATTTAGGGGTGGACATGCCCTTTAATTTACACATGCAAATAGCAATACACTGCATCATTGCTTATTCAATGGCTTACTCTTTATGGTCCAAACCTCTTATGTCTAAAGAGGATAAATGTACTCATTGTACAAAAAAACATAAAAATTGGATCTCTTCATTTAATCCATCTGGACACAAGGACTTTAGTTTAACTATCCATTTGGCTTTGATCTGCAAAAGTTTTTTGTTCAAATTGCCCCCTCTTTCTCCCATTCTAACAATTTCAAGTCCTACAAAAGCAAGACCCTTAAATACTAGCAATTGAGCTTCTCATCACATGACCCTTAGTACAGGCTCTGACGTGTTCACCTAAACGTACATTCATCTTCCTAATTGTTTTCCCTACATATTGGGCTCCACAGTGGCAGAATGCCAAATATACCACCCCTCATGTCTGACACGTTATACCCTGTCTCAAGTCCCATTACTCTCCATTGGGCAATTTGATTTTGTCTGTATTTTTCATATAAGGAGACATACTACAATATCCGCATTTTTTGTTCCCTATAGTAACACCTTTTGTATCAAATGCACTCATTCTACCTAGCCAGTTATCCAAAGTATTATCTACAAAATGGCTAGGACCTAGCCTGTCCTTCAAACTGCAAGCTTTTTTGGCTGTGACACTAGGATAATTGCCCACTTTAGATTTCAACACTATTATTGTCCAACCAATGCCAATGTTTCTTAAAGGGCATGTCCACCCCATTTTGCAAAATATGCCCATTATTAGCTGAGAGGCAGCCAATCACGGATGAGGATGCCGGCTGCACAGAACACAGAACAGCGGGGGAGAGAGGTAAGTAAAGTTCGGGGGAGTTCCAGTAAAATCTTTTATAGCGGTTGGGGCTTGGGGAAGGATAGCTAATATTGGGCAAAGTGATTTAACACTAGGGGGAGGAATTGCAAAACGGGTGGGAGAGGGAGGGGGGGAGTGACTGGTTTCTTCTGTTTAATGCATTGACAACTTTTGGTAATTTCTCTTCTCATATATGGCCAATTGAACCTTTTTCTTGCTAGTCATACTACTCACTCAGTCCCAATATGACCCATGTCATCATGAAGGTATTTCAAGACTGTCTGTTTGTATTTGTTCGGAAGGACAAGCTCTCAATTTGTCTTTATAGGAGTCCTTTCTCCAGATTTAATTTGTTCCACTCACACAACAGTTTCTGTGTTGCTTCATTAGCCGATCTTATATCCCGTCGTGGTAACATTCTAGTCTCTTTGAGTCTGATTATTTCCCCAATCACTGGATCCTCTCGCTGGGCTCTCATCAGTTCATCACGACTAAAAGTCAGTAGGGATGTAGATGGTCTCTCATCTGTATCAGCTTTAAGGTTGAGGGCAGCAATCTATGCAACATCTTCCTGCTTAGCTGCTTTACTTCCATCCCAAGCTGCACATACCACAATTCCCCAACCCAGCAGTGACCTACTGCATTTAGCTTTGTAGTACTCATGATTTATGCCAAGGGGTTGTTATCCGTGTATACAGTGAAATTCGGTGCATAATACAGCCTGAACTTCTCACACACAGCCCATTTCAAAGCCAAAAACTCAAGCTTCCCACTGTGTAGTTGATAGTTCTTTTCTGCTGCAGAAACCTATTACTCATAGTTTCCCATCCTGATGCTGGTATAGGACTGCTCCCAGACCCTGTTCAAAGGCATCTGTGTGCAGTGTAAATGGGAGGTTAAATAAGCTTCTCTAATGTCTCCTGGTGTATCCTTGTCCATATGATAGCAGTTCTGGAGGATAACTGTGGCCCCCTAGTTTTAGAATGCTGGGGTGAGCTCAGTGCTGGGGTTCCTTTCATTTGCAAAAGTTCAAAGACTGGTCTAGCAATGCGAGAGAAATCTTGGACATAGCTTCGATAATAGCTGAGGAACCCTTATAATCTTCTCACATCACCAACTGTTTGTGGAATCTTCTTCTTTAGGGTAATCACTGCCTCAATATCTTCGGGGTCGATTTTTACACCTTCTGCTGATACTATTAGACCTACATATCTTACTTCATTGCAAAACAGTTCACATTTTTGTGTCCTTAGTTTCACACCATAGTAACATAGTAATTAAGGTTGAATAAAGACCTACGTCCATCCTATTCACGCTTTTTTTTTTTTTTAACCCTTCCTAACAGTTGATCCAGAGGAAGGCAAAAAAAAACAGCTAAAAAGGGGGAGGAAATTCCTTCCTGACTCCAAACGGCAATCGGAAAGTATCCCTGGATTAACCAGATCTATATGCATTAATACAAACACTATAATCAAATAGCAGGGAATAAAAGCGATGTGCAAAATTTATTATAATTTATTCCTGTAAAAATACAGGAATGTTCCCAATAAAAATAACACAGCAACGATATAAACAATTAACAAACGCCACTCATTAATATATAAAATGTAACCAGTCCACAACAATAGATACCACTTTATATCTACCTGTCCTGAAGGCTTGTGATCACCAGCACAGGTAAGAACACCCAAACCTCCACAACGTAGCACGGATGCAGTGGTCAGTCCGGAAGACGGGACTCCTCTTCGTACAAACAAACGGATCAGATAGTTTCAAGGCTATAACTAGCGTACCTCGCCTCGTCAGCTCGCACACTCTCCCACAGACGGACTCACAGCGGCCAAGTTCACACTGCACCAGGACACCTCCAAACACAGTCCGGTCCTCTCACTACCGACACGGTCCACAGGGTCCAGAGGTCCAATCACGAGAAAACACAAAACAGGTGGGGAAAGGTTTCTTTACAGCCGCGCAGGGAGGAGGACGGGTGTCTAATGCTGGGATTGTGAGCTCTGGACAGAAGGAAATACTAATACACAACACAAACATAAATTAAATACAAAAAATAACAAATACAAATATCAAATGTTGCAAACTAGAAGCAATAAAGTAACTGTGTTACAAACAGAGTATTAACCCTGACCAAAGCATGCTACGCGTTTCGTTTAAGAAAAAACTTCATCAGGCATGAAAAGCACTAATTAACAAACTTATTTAAATCCTTGGGACAAACCAATGTTGATACTGGAGGGTGAAAACACTTTAGATCCTAACCAAGCAAAAAAGCAAACGTGTATATCCATACTTATAAGAAAGGATGTAGTTCTATCTTATAATTTAAACCATAAGGAAAAGATGTATTATAATTAAATATATACCTTTGTTCTAACATCAAAAGTTTGTTATTTAAATCACCACCCCTATAAGAATTCAATTCATCCAATTGATCCAGGATGACAACTTTACTGCCTTTAAAGGAGGCATTATGTCTACTATGATAATGTGCATAAAGGTGTGGAGGCAAAAAAGCTGGCAAACCTCCAAGGGCAACATGTGTTTTTCAACTAGTCTGATATGCTCTTTAATTCTAATATGTAATGCCCTAATTGTTTTGCCAATGTAGCACAAATCACAGGGGCATACAATCATATACACCACCATTTTTGACCTACAATTCAAAAAATTATTGTAGAGAGTTTTACCCCCTTTATAATTAGAAAATGATTTAGAAGTATCAATAAATGTACAGATTTTACACATACCACATTTAAAAAGACCTACTGTTCCTGTCCTAGAAAAGTCCCTCTGAGCACTAGGTGCTAGTATATTTTTTAGGCATTTAGGTTTATCTTTCAGAATCCCACAAAGGTCCCTATCATCCCGAAGGATGAGGCAATACTTCTTAATCGACTTCACCACCAACCCAATATCTTTACTATATTGTAAAATAATTTTAGGGGACTCTTTTAGATTTTTAATACTATTATTACCCCCATTAGAATTCTTATTATTTTTATTATTATTATTATAAGTATTTTTGTTGTTTTTGTATTTGGGGACCAAAAGGGAATGTCTAGTTCTTTTATCAGCCTTAAACTTGGCTTGTTGCAGGACCTCCAAGGTATAGTTCTTCTCTTGAAAGCGTCTCTTGATTATGTCACTTTGGATTTCATAATCTATAGCATTCGAGCAATTTCTTTTCACTCTTAGAAACTGGCCCAAAGGGACATTACTAAGCCAGTCTCTTTTATGATCACTATCAAAGTGTATATAGGAATTGGTATCCACTTTTTTAAAAAAGGTCTTAGTCATGATTGAATCATTCTCAGCTGTTAACAATAGGTCCCGGAATTCAATACTGGTTGAATTAACATTATAGGAGAATTTTAAACAATCTGATGAATTATTTAACTGATTAATGAAAATATCAAGAACATCAAGGGGACCCCCCCACACCAGCAAGATGTCATCAATGTATCTTCTCCAGTACTTGACATATTGTACAAATAAAGGATTAGTATACACCACTAGGTCTTCCCATCTGGCAACATACAACCCAGCATAGTTCGGCGCTAGGGGGGTCCCCATTGCAGTCCCATTTATCTGTAGGAAAAAAAATTCCCCAAATTTAAAATAATTTTTTCGTAACACAAACAGTAAGCATTCACCCAAAAAATCATAATTTAACAAATTTTGGCTTATAAGAAAATATTTCATAGCTTCCACCCCCTCAACATGGGGGATGATATATGCATTAATACCAGTAATTCTCAATATTTTTTAGTTTTAGAAACTTATCCAGGCCTTTTTTAAAGCTATTCAATGAACTTGCCATTACCACTTCTGCTGGAAGACAGTTCCACAGTTTCACCGTTCTCACTGTAAAGAAACCTTTCCTAACCTGAAGATGATACTTCTTTTCTTCCAACCTTAAAGGATGTCCACGAGTCCTCTGATAAGACCTATAAGTAAACAATGCACCAGAGAGTTCATTGTATGGTCCATTAATATATTTGTATAAGGTTATCATGTCCCCACGCAAACGTTGCCTCTCCAATGTAAATAGCCCTAACTTGTCTAATCTGCCCGCATATTCAGGCCCCCCATTCCCCTTATTAATTTAGTTGCCCTTCTCTGAACTGCTTTAGTTTCCAAGATGTCCCTTTTGTATATGGGATTCCAAAACTGCACCGCATATTCCAAATGAGGCCTTACAAAGAGGGAAAATAATATTTTTCTCTCTTGAATCTATTCCCCTCTTTATACAAGACAATATCTTGCTAGCTCTAGCCGTTGCTACCAGGAATTGTTTGCTATAGCTAAGTCTGTTATCTACCAGAACCCCCAAATTTTTTTCCATTACAGATGCACTTAACACAGAGTTATTTATGGTGTAGGTGGCACAGGAATTATTAAATCCTAAATGCATCACCTTACATTTTGATAATCTATCTAGGTCTGCTTGCAGCACTTGCACATCATTTGGAGTTTCCAAAGCTCTGCATAGTTTAGTGTCATCAGCAAACACTGAGACCTTGCTCTCAATGCCCCCTTCTAAGTCATTTATAAACAGATTAAACAGAAACGACCCCAGTACAGAACCCTGAGGCACTCTGCTTAGAACTTTAGCCCACATAGATGTAGCTCCATTAACCACCACTCTCTGTTTGCGATCCAATAACCAGTTCTCTATCCATGAACAAATGTTTTCTTCAAGGCCAACAGTCCTAAGTTTATACATTAGTCGCCCTGTGGCACAGAATCAAAAGCTTTCACAAAATCCAAGTATACCACATCCACTGCTGTGCCTGAATCTAACTTCTTACTCGCTTCTTCATAAAAAACAATTAAATTTGTCTGGCATGATCTATTTCTCATAAATCCATGCTGACTACTACTAATAAGATGAGCTCTGGAGACAAAGTCAAGGATATGATCCCGTAACAAAGTTTCCAGCACCTTCCCTACCACTGATGTTAGGCTTACAGGTCTATAGTTACCAGGCTGTGAACAACTACCTTTTTTGAATAGTGGTATTACTTTGGCTTTTTTCCAATCCAGTGGCACATCCCCATCCAAAGCAAATCTGAAAAGATGAGAAACAGTGGTCTAGATTGAACTGAACTAAGCTCTTTTAAAATCCGAGGATGCAATCCATCTGGTCCTGGGGCTTGATTGATATTAACTTTGTCTAATTGTTTCAGTACCATATCCTCTGTTAGCCAATGTGAATACTCTTCATTTCTTCCTTGCATATAATTACAATCCCTGCTGTAAGGACAAGGATTCTCAACAGTAAATACCGATGTAAAAAAACGGTTTAGCAGATTAACAACCACCTCAGCCCCATTATTTAATGGTCCCACATTCTCAGTCCTCATCTTTTTACCATTTATATACTTAAAAAATATTTTGGGGTTGGACTTGCTTTGTTCGGCAATCCGTATTTCATTTTCTATTTTAGCTAGTTTAATTGCTTTCTTGCACTCTTTATTACAGCTTTTGTACTCCCTGTAAGCCTCTTCTGTTCCCTCTGTTTTCAAAATTTTAAAAGCCTTTGTCTTTTTTTCCATTTCCCTTTTTACCTGAGCATTAAACCATGCAGGAGTGGACCTAATTTTTTTACACTTGTTCCCTAAAGGTACAGATTTAGAAATGTAATAGTTTAATATCCCTTTAAAAGTGGTCCACATCTGCTCTGTATCTTTACCTAGAAACAATTGCCCCCAGTCTATGAGCAGGGGTGATTCCTTTAAAATCATAAAATTAGCTTTCCTAAAGTTAAAAGTTTTTGTTAACCCAGTGCACTTTTTTGTTAGTTTTTTGCAACCTATATTAAATGACACTATATCATGGTCACTATTCCCTAAGCTTCCCATTACCTTCATCTCCAAAATGAGCTCAGGGTTATTAGATATCACCAGATCCAACAACGCATTCTGTCTAGTAGGAACTTCTACCATCTGTGAAAGAAAATGCTCATATAGGAAATTTAAGAACTTTATACCTTTTGAGGTGCTGTCAGTTCCCTTACTCCAATCTATGTCAGGGTAGTTAAAATCCCCCATAACCAAAACATGGCCCATACCAGCAGCCTTCGCCAACTGCATAAGAAGATTCATTTCCACCTCCTCCCCGGCATTTGGCGGCTTATAACATACTCCAACAATTAATATACCTACCTTCTTGCTTCCTGTACACAGTTCCACCCATATTGTTTCTGCCATATCGTTTACGCCCCCATCTATTCCAACTTTTAAATTTGGCTTAAATTCCTGTTTAACATATATACATACTCCTCCTCCTTTCTTATTAACTCTGTCATGTCTAAATAAGGAGTATGCTTCAATATTTACTGTCCAGTCGTGTGAAACATTTAGCCATGATTCTGCTATACCAATCACATCATACCTTTCATTTAAAGCTATTATTTCAAGTTCCCCGGTTTTTCCAGCCAGACTTCTTGCATTTGTAAACATACATTTTAGATTATCAATTAATTTACTTCCATACATGGTCGTACTTGCCTCATCTTCTATGCTTCCCCCTCCCCCTTCTCCGCCCTCCGTCGTGTTAATAGCCCCCTGATCCCTAACTTCTCTATCTACCCCTGTGTAGTTCAACGTACCCTCCCCCCATACCTAGTTTGAAATCTTCTCCAACCCCCTAGCCATCTTCTCCCCCAAAACAGCTGCACCATCACCATAGAGGTGCAATCCGTCTCTACTAAAGAGCCTGTACCCAACAGAAAAGTCAGCCCAGTTCTCTAAAAACCCAAACCCCATCTCCTTACACCACCCTCTTAGCCACGCATGTATACTCCTGTGCTCCCGTTGCCTCCCTAGCGTAGCACGTGGCTGTGGTAGTATTTCTGAAATCAATGCCTTTGGAGTGCTTTCAAAACTTTTCGGACATAACAGATTCTGCATTCATTGCTCAATGCATCAAGCATCTCCTCCAATATTCTCTGGAAAGCAGCTGGGGCATTGAATAGTCCAAACGGAATTCGTACCCACTCATAAAGGCCCCAAGGGGTAATGAAGGCAGTCAGATGTCTTGATCCTTCAGCCATAAAGCTCTGGTGAGCTCCTTGGTCGAGAATGCCGAACCAGTTTTGCCCCCCCAAAGTTTCTATCAAATCCTGAATCCTGGGAATAGTTTTCTGGTTTAATCGATAATAGTCTATACACAATCAAAGTGTTCTGTTCTTCTTTCAGACACAAACAACCGGTGCAGTGTAGGGTGACTTTGATTTCACTATCCACCCCTTTGCAAATTAGGTATACATCCAATATCCTCATCGTTTCTGGCAAAAGCTGCTGATTCTTCATATAACATACATCTAACATTTGTGTTTTTTTGTGCTGCAGAAATTACTGCTCTGTCTTTAATCATTTTTGAGAAATTAACTTTTATTTTTTCAAAGGTCATAAGGTCACCAGTACCCTAAAATAGAATATGTAGAATATGGACACAAAAGCAGGCTGGTTTGCTAGTGCTACATTTGTGCTGTTTTGTGCTACAAAAATTAAGATTTTTGCCGCTTTCGCTGCATAGCAGTTTTAAAAGGTCACCAGCCCCCACCCCCCCTATAATAGAATATGTATACGAAACCAGGCTGGTTTGTTAGTGCTGCATTTGTGATGATTTCTGTTGCTGATTGGGAGATATTTATGTTTTGCTTTTTACAAAAAGGTTAAAGGACATTTTCTCAGAGGTAAATCTGGAGTATCACTGACAGAAATAGAAAAGGGTGGACTGGTCCAGTAGGCAGAGGGTAAAATACCCCCAGGACTCTCTTTTTGTTGAAAATTGGGTATAAGATTTTTTGTGTGTAACTGTGTACTGCTGGCCACAAGCAGCAGCTTCATAGCGTGCACCCATGACCACCTGTTACCCATGAGAAACACCACCATGCTGTTGAAGTGAAGTAGACAAGAAGCAGCTCCTCTGAATACATGCAGACTGGTGGACAGGTGTGGCAATAAACTATGGCAAAGGTTAGAAATAGTTAATGCATTGTTTTGCTGGTTTCTCCTGTGTCATGATGTGGGTGTTAATGGTAGCTGTGTGCAGGGTCTCGAACTCTTATGTAGTCATTTGGTGGGAAATGGTCATTTGAGCTTATCTATCTATCAATCTATAGTATGTCACAATAGTGATTATATCCATAAAATTTTTGTAAATATTTTATTATATCTTTTCTTGGGACACTACCCAAGATGACACGTCATTACACGTAAAGTAGACAGTGTACAGCTTGTTTAAACAGTGTAAATTTTCTGCCCCCTGAAAATAACTCTACACACAGCTGGCAACAAAAATGAGTACACCCGTAAGTGAAAAATGTCCAAATTGTGCTCAAAGTGTCAATATTTTGTGTGGCCACCATTATTTTCCAGAACTTTTTTTTTTAAATCTCTTAGTGGAGTTCACTAGACCTTCACAGGTTGCCACTGATTCTTTTCTGCTCCACCAAGATGACATCACTGAGCTAGTAGACCTTGCACTCCATTTGAGGATGCCCCACTGATGCTCAATAGGGTTTAGGACTGGTGACATGCTTTGCCAGTCCAGCAGCTTTACCCTCAGTTTCTTTAGCAAGGAAGTGGTCGTTAGTTGGGAGGTGTGTTTGGGGTCGTTATCATGTTGGAATACTATATACTACATAAATACTATACTACATAAATACTATACTACATAATACAAAAATACTATACTATATACTACATAAATACTTTACTATATACTACATAAATACTTTACTATATACTACAAAAATACTATACTATATACTACATAAATACTATACTACATAAATACAATACTATTTACTACATAAATACTATCCTATATACAACATTAATACTATATTATATACTACATACCGTATATACTCGAGTATAAACCGACCCGAGTATAAACCGAGGTACCCAATTTCACTTAAAAAATCTAATAAAAGTTGTTGACTCGAGTATAAACCGAGGGTAGAAACGTGGCATTCAAGATGGATCCCATACAGTGAGAACAGATAGTAAGGGTCCCATACAGTGAGAACAGACAGTAAGGGTCCCATACAGTGAGAACAGACAGTAATGGTCCTATACAGTGAGAAAAGACATTAAAGTTTCCATACAGTGAGAACAGACAGTAATGGTCCCATACAGTGAGAACAGACAGTAATGGTCCCATACAGTGAGAAAAGACAGACAGTAAAGGTCCCATACCCATACAGTGAGTACAGACAGTAAAGGTCCCATACAGTGAGAACAGACAGTAATGGTCCCATACAGTGAAAAAGACATTAAAGGTTCCATACAGTGAGAACAGACAGTTAATGGTCCCATACAGTGAGAACAGACAGTAATGGTCCCATACATGAGAACAGACAGTAAGGTCCCATACAGTGAGAACAGACAGTAAAGGGTCCCATACAGTGAAAAGACAGTAGGGTCCCATACGTGAGAAAAAGACTGTAAAGGTTCCATACAGTGAGAACAGACAGTAAAGGTCCCATACGTGAGAAAGACAGTTATGGGTCCCCATACAGTGGAGAAAAGACTAAAGGTCCCATACAGTGAGAACAGACAGTAAGTCCCATTACAGTGAGAAAGAAATTAACATCTCATACAGTGAGAACAGACAGTAAAGGTCCCATACAGTGAGAAAAGACGGTAAAGGTCCCATACAGTGAGAACAAACAAACTAATGGGGCACATTAAAAAAAACACCAATAATCTTTGTCAGTATAATGTAAGGTGTATGAAACAGCTATTACACACCTTACAGTTAAACTTTGTGTGTTTTTAACTGAGAAGTTTATAGAATCAAACTACTACAGAAGTTGAAGAGCATTGCCTGGCTACATACAGGGCAATGTTGCTGTATGTCCATCTATATATCTGTCTTTCTATTTCTGTCTGCCTTTCTATCTATTTGTCTGTCAAGTCTATATATGTATCTTTCTTCATTCTGTCTACATCTATCTAACTTATTATCTGTCAGATAGATAGGCAGATAATAAGATAGATAGGACTGACTAATGCTGGTTTGTGGAGTGTTAGACGTAAAGCTGTTTTCTAAACTGGAAATATGACTTAAAGGCATGACTATAAAGCTGGTTTGTGAACTGGAATGCTGACTTAACATTGGTTTGTGTGCTGGAAGGATGACTAAAACTAGTTTGTGAACTAGAGGACTGACAAGACACTAGTTTTTGAATAGGACTGACAGACAGTGGCTGGAGCGCTGGTTGGTAAATCTGTATCATTACTTTAAATACAGGATCCTACCTATTTTAAAATACTGTATTGGGAGTCTGGAGCCTATACCTCATTTTGACTTTTGGAGCTTCAGTGGATATAAGGAGATTCTGTGACTTCTGCACTCTGCAACAAAGGAACTGGATAGGAGTACAGCCACTTCCTCTACATTGGAGTCAACATTCTGAATATGCTTTTGGATTTAAAGTGAAATTCCCCTTGACTATGATTTGAAGCACTTCTGGAATATTGTCTTCTTGTCACATTTTCTAATTTAACATACGTAGTAAATTTATGAGAGATGCATCATCCCAAACATTGGATAATGGTCTTTGCCCTATTACAGAGGATTCTGGGATTATATATATTTGCCTGCAAATTTCTACATTATTATAAATGCTTAAACCCTCTTTAGATGGGAGAGATCACTCTGATACTCCCTGGTTGGGGGCCCCCAACTGTTCATTTACTAAGTTTACTCTATTATACAACTATATTATGTCTACGTTAACTGTATGATATAATGAAGTGATTTATTCTTATGTTTTTGGATTGTATATAATTATTGATGTGCTCACCCCATTAGGGTGGGTAGATCTTAGTTACTAGTATTATTGAACCATTAAGTATTGAGTTGTTTAGATTCACAGGACGTTTCCATGGTAACGAGGTCCCTACTGCACCATGCGAAGTCTCGCGAGATACGAGACTTCAGTCTAACCAATAGCATGAAGGCGCCTATTGTTAACGTCACACATAGCGTGCGGAGGAGGGTCCGGGTTTTAGCTTTAAAAACCGGCGGGAGCGTGAACAAGTCACGCTGAGGAAGCTCCTGCATACTCTGGATCGGAGGGAAACGCGTTCGTCGTGAGCGCCCCCCCTGTGCTTGAATCCCCTCTCACCAGACTGGTATAAGTATTACCTAATGTTTGCATTTTTGTTATATCAGTTGAAACATGTTTATACCACCTTGGCGATTATATGACTGACTTCTGTGAGGGGGATGATTAGTGTTTTTTAAATGTTTTTAACTTTTGTCCCATATAAATTATTATAATAAAGGACAGTCTTACTATACTTTATTAGTACAGAGTTTTTTGCCGTCTGCCTTTTTTTCTCTTTATTGTTTCTATTGCATTTTTCAGACTAGCACTTGTACTACACTGTGTAGACTATTGCACTACAGTGCCCTGATCACCTCTTTTCTTTGGAGCGCTGGTTTGGGGGATTTCCCCTCTCCTAGGCAGCAATTCAGTGTCTCCCAAACCTACTGACCTAAGCTTTATGGAGGCTTACAGAGCAGCAGTGCCAGTGAGCACTAGGACCCCGCAGATTACTACTAGCAGCACAGCACAGGCTGGCCATTGATTCCATGTGTGACAGTGTGGGAAACATAAGATTTACTGCACTTTCATTTCATGCCACAATATCAGCAGCACTGGATTAACTTGCCCTTTAACTGCTTCCATGCCACCAGCATCCTGAAACAAAAGCTTTACAATGTCGCCACTCGCCAAGTAAGAAAAGGCTCCCAAATATAGATTCAACCAGGGAGCTGCATAAACCTGCAACAGAATACAAATCCCAGAATCCTTAGTTGGCACTGTGCTGCAGATGACAGCTATTTAAACTGTATTCTTTCTAACTCCCAAGAGGATTTCTAGACAAAAAAGCCCCAATACTTTATAGCACATCAAGGAACTTTATAAAGGCAACTGATTATTTCCCCTTTATTGTGAATGCCCATTAAAGGGAATTTGTTATAATGCAAAGGGAATCAGATTAGTAATCCTTTTAACCCTTTCACTGCCAGTCTGATCACACTGAAATCCCCCACTGGGATTTTAATCCAATTTATGGAACCAAGGGGGGTCTGTTAACTCAATCATAGCAATGAAAAGGGATTTATATAGCACACTTATCTTTATCTGATTCCCTGCTTGCTGCTGACCGACCGGACCAGTTAGAAATTAGCCTAGGGAACAGATCCCTCTCTCCAGTCTTCACTCTCCAGGAGGACATGCTCCGCCCCCCCTTCAAACACCAGGGAGCAGGGCAGCCCATAAGAGAAATAGAATGTGCTGGGGGTGGAGGCACAACACACGACCTGGCGCGCCCTCCCTGTCACTCACTGGGCGATTAAAGTGCCGCTTACTCAGCAGCTGCCACTTAAGGCGCTTATTACTGCTTCCCAGTGTGTCACTTGTGTCCCTGAAAGCAGAAACATGTCAGTTAGCGAACAGGGAGCAGGCCGTGCCCCACATAACTACCGGGGACAGGAATGTGGCTGAGCCGGTACCGGGACATGTGACTGAGCTGTTCTATTGTCACCTGCTGGTGTTTTACAGTTTGGATGGAGAGCGGCTCCTTACACTGAGCTGGTGATGATGGCGGGGAGAGGCCACCAGGACTGGATGGGGGAACTTCCTGATACTCTCAGCACCTTCCCCCTGGCCAACCTTGCAATACCAGGTATGGTCACACACTGTTCACACACTCACACAGCGATGGATTAAGATCATATGGGGCCCTAGTCAGGGTCATCATTTAGGACCCCTTTTTTGCTACATATATTGTATAGACTATAATATTGTTACTGCTTCTGAAGCTGGGCCCCCTGAAGTTTCCTGGGCTCTAGGCAGGTGCCATCAGTGGTTTCTGTACATTGTCCTGTATATTGTCCTGTACATTGTACTGTATATTGTACTTTACATTGTCCTGTACATTGTACTGTATATTGTCCTGTATATTGTACATTATATTGTTCTGTACATTATCCTGTACATTGTCTTGTATATTGCCCTGTATATTGTGCTGTATATTGTCCTGTATATTATACTTTACATTGTCCTGTACATTGTACTGTATATTGTCCTGTACATTGTACTGTATATTGTCCTGTATATTGTACTGTATATTGTCTTCGTACAGTAGCACTGTATATGTTACTGTATATTGTCCTGTACACTGTACTGTACATGTCCTGTACATTGTACTGTATATTGTGTACTCTGTACAATTGCACTGTATATTGTACTGTATATTGTTATTTGTATAATGTACTGTATATTGGTCCTGGATATTGTCCTATACATTGTCCTGTATATTGTCCTTATATTGTCCTGTACATTGTCTGAACATAGTACCTGTGTATTGTCCTGCACTTATCCTGTATATTGTACTTTTACATATCCCTGTACATTGTACTGGATATTGTCCTGTACATTGTCTTGTACATTGTACTGGATTTGTACTGTGCATTGTCGGAACATTGTCCTGTACTTGTACTGTATATTGTACGTAACATTGTACTGTATATTGTCCTGTACATTGTACTGTATATTCTCCTGTATAATTGTCTTGTACATTGTCCTGTATATTATACTTTATATTGTCCTGTACATTGTACTGTATATTGTCTTGTATATTGTGCTGTATATTATACTTTACATTGTCCTGTACATTGTACTGTATATTGTCTTCTGTACTTGTACTGTACAGTGTCCTGTATATTGTACTGTATATTGTCTTCGTACATTGCACTATATATTGTCCTGATTTTGTATTGTACATGTACGGTAATTGTTTTCTGTATATTGCCCTGTATATTGTTCTGTACATTGTCCTGTATATTGTACTTTACATTGTCCTGTATATGGTCCTGTACATTGTACTGTACATAGTGCTGTGTATTGTCCTTTATATTATACTTTACATTGTCCTGGATATTGTGCTGTATATTGTCCTGTATATTATACTTTACATTGTCCTGTACATTTTTCTGTATATTGTCCTGTATATTATACTTTACATTGTCCTGTATATTGTACTATACATTGGCCTGTATATTGTCCTGTATATTGTATTATACATTGTACTGTACATTGTACTGTATATTGTCCTGTACATTGTACTGTATATTCTCCTGTATATTGTCTTGTACATTGTCCTGTATATTATACTTTATATTGTCTGTACATTGTACTGTATTGTTGTCTTGTATATTTGCTCTATATATACTTTACATTGTCCTGTACATTGTACTGTATATTTGTCCTGTACATTGTACTGTATATTTTGTTCCTGTATATTGTACTGTATATTGTCTTCTGTACATTGCACTGTATTGTACTGTATATTGTCCTGTACACTGTACTGAACATTGTCTGTATATTGTACTGTATATTGTTCTCTGACAATGCCTGTATATTGTCTGTATATTGTATTGTATAATGTACTGTATATTGTCCTGGATATTGTCCTAATACATGTCCTGTATATTGTCCTGATATTGTCCTGTACATTGTACTGAACTAGTACTGTGTATTGTCCTGCACATTGTCCTGTATATTGTACTTTACATTATCCTGTACATTGTACTGGATATTGTCCTGTACATTGTCTTGTACATTGTACTGGATATTGTACTGTGCATTGTCCTGAACATTGTCCTGTACATTGTACTGTATATTGTACTGTACATTGTACTGTATATTGTCCTGTACATTGTACTGTAATTCTCCTGTATATTGTCTTGTACATTGTCCTGTATATTATACTTTATATTTTCCTGTACATTGTACTGTATATTGTCTTGTATATTGTGCTGTATATTATACTTTACATTGTCCTGTACATTGTACTGTATATTGTCTTCTGTACATTGTACTGTACAGTGTCCTGTATATTGTACTGTATATTGTCTTCTGTACATTGCCTATATATTGTCCTGTATATTGTATTGTACAATGTACTGTATATTGTTTTCTGTATATTGCCCTGTATATTGTTCTGTACATTGTCCTGTATATTGTACTTTACATTGTCCTGTATATTGTCCTGTACATTGTACTGTACATAGTGCTGTGTATTGTCCTGTATATTATACTTTACATTGTCCTGTATATTGTGCTGTATATTGTCCTGTATATTATACTTTACATTGTCCTGTACATTGTTCTGTATTGTCCTGTATATTATACTTTACATTGTCCTGTATATTGTACTATACATTGGCCTGTATATTGTCCTGTATATTGTATTATACATTGTACTGTACATTGTACTGTATATTGTCCTGTCCATTGTACTGTTATTCTCCTGTATATGTCTTGTACATTGTCCTGTATATTATACTTTATATTGTCCTGTACATTGTACTGTATATTGTCTTGTATATTGTGCTCTATATTATACTTTACATTGTCCTGTACATTGTACTGTATATTGTCCTGTACATGTTACTGTATATTGTCCTGTATATTGTACTGTATATTGTCTTCTGTACATTGCACTGTATATTGTACTGTATATTGTCCTGTACACTGTACTGTACATTGTCCTGTATATGTACTGTATATTGTTCTCTGTACAATGCACTGTATATTGTACTGTATATTGTATTGTATAATGTACTGTATATTCTCCTGTATATTGTCTTGTACATTGTCCTGTATATTATACTTTATATTGTCCTGTACATTGTACTGTATATTGTCTTGTATATTGTGCTGTATATTATACTTTACATTGTCCTGTACATTGTACTGTATATTGTCTTCTGTACATTGTACTGTACAGTGTCCTCTGTATATTGTACTTGTATATTGTCTTCGTGTACATTGCACTATATATTGTCCTGTATATTGTATTGTACAATGTACTGTATATTGTTTTCTGTATATTGCCCGTATATTGTTCTGAATTGTCCTGTATATTGTACTTTACATGTCCTGTATATTGTCCTGTACTTTGTACTTTACATAGTGCTGTGTATGTCCTTGTCTTATACTTTACATTGTCTGTATATTGTGCTGTATTTGTCCTGTATATTATATTTACTTGTCCTGTACATTGTTCTGTATATTGTCCTGTAATTATACGTTAATTGTCCTGTATATTGTACTATACATTGGCCTTTATTGTTCCTTATATTGTATTATATACATTGTCCTGTACATTGTACTGTATATTTGTCCTGTATTGTACTGTATATTCTCCTGTAATATTGTCTTGTACTTGTCCTGTATATTATTTACTTTATATTGTCCTGTCCTGTACTGTATATTGTCTTGTATATTGTGCTCTATATTATACTTTACATTGTCCGGTACATTGTCTGTATATTGTCCTGTACTTGTACTGTATATGTCCTGATATTGTACTGTATATTGTCTTCTGTACATTGCACTTATATTGTACTGATATATGTCCTGTACACTGTACTGTACATTCCTGTATATTGTACTGTATATTGTTCTCTGTACAATGCACTGTATATTGTACTGAATATTGGTATTGTATAATTACTGTATATTGTCCTGGATATTGTCCTATACATTGTCCTGTATATTGTCCTGTATATTGTTCTGTACATTGTACTGAAACATAGTACTGTGTATTGTCCTGCCACTTGTCCTGTATATGTACTTTCATTTATCCTGTACATGGTACTGGATATTGCCCTGTACATTGTCTTGTACATTGTACTGGATATTGTACTGTGCATTGTCCCTGAACATTGTCCTGTACATTGTAACTGTATATTGTACTGTACATTGTACTGTTATTGTCCTGTACAGTACTGTATATTCTCCGTGTATACTTGTCTTGTACTGTCCTGTATTTCTCCTTTAATATTGTCCCTTTACTTGTACTGTATATTGTCTTGTATATTTGCGTATTTTACGTTACATTCCTGTACATTGTAACTGTTATTGTCCTTCTGTACATTGTACTGTACAGTGTCCTGTATATTGTACTGTTGATATTGTCTTCTGTACATTGCACTATATATTGCCTGTATTTGTATGTACAATGTGACTGTATATTGTTTCTGGTATATGCCCTGTAATATTGTTCTTACATTGTCCTGTATATTGTACTTATCATTGTCCTGTTATTGTCTGTACATTACTGTACATAGTGCTGTGTATTGTCCTGTATATTATACTTTACATCCTGTTATTGTGCTGTGTTGTCCTGTATATTATACTTTACATTGTCCTGTACATTGTTCTGTATATGTCCTGTATATTATACTTTACAATTGTTCCTGTATATTGTACTATACATTGGCCTGTTTTGTCATGTATATTGTATTACATTGTACTGTACATTGTACTGTATATTGCCTGTACATTGTACTGTATATTTCTCTGTATATTGTCCTTAGACATTTGTCCTGTATATTATACTTATATTGTCCGTACATGTACTTATATTGTCTTGTATATTGTGCTCTATATTATACTTTACATTGTCCTGTACATTGTACTGTATTTGTCTTCTGTACATGTACTGTACAGTGTCCTGTATATTGTAACTGTATATTGTCTTCTGTACATTGCACTATATATTGTCTGTATATTGTATTGTACAATGTCTGTATTTGTTTTCTGTATATGCCTGTATATTGTTCTGTACATTGCCTGTATATTGTACTTTACATTGTCCTGTACTATTGTCGTACATTGTACGTACTGTGCTGTGTATTGTCCTGTTATTATACTTTACATTGTCCTGTATATTGTGCGTTATATGTGGTCCTGTATTTATACTTTACATTGTCCTGTACAATTGTTCTGTATTTTGTCCTGTATAATATACTTTACATTGTCCTGTATATTGTACTATACATTGGCCTGTATATTGTCCTGTATATTGTACTATACATTGTCCTGTATATAGTCCTGTATATTATACTTTACATTGTTCTGTATATTGTCTTCTGTATATTGTCCTGTATATGTCCGGTACATTGTTCTGTATATTGTGCTGTATATTGTCTTCTGTACATCGTAACTGTACATTGTACTGTATATTGGTTCTGTATATTGTTCTGTACATTGTCCTGTATATTGTCCTGTATATTATACTTTACATTGTCCTGTATATTGTACTATACATTGTCCTGTATATTGTGCTGTATATTGTCCTGTATATTGTACTGTACATTGTCCTGTACATTGTTCTGTATATTGTGCTGTATATTGTCTTCTGTACAATGTACTGTACTATTGTCCTGTACATTGTCCTTCTGTATATTGTCCCCTGTACATTGTCTTCTGTATATTGCCCTGTACTTGTACTGTACATGTCCGTTATTGGTGCTGTATATTGTCCTGTATATTATACTTTACATTGTCCTGTATATTGTACTATACATTGTCCTGCTGGATATTGCCCTACATCAGTGCTGTACATTTGTCCTGTATATTGTACTTTAACATTGTCCTGTATAATATGTTACTGTACATTGTCCCTGTATATTGTGCTGTATATTGTCCCTGTATATTATAACTTTACATTGTCCTGTATATTGTACTGTAACAGTGTCCTGTATATTGTAACTGTATATGGTCTTCTGTATATTGTATTGTACAATGTACTGTATTTGTTTTTCTGTATATTTGCCCTGTAAGTATTGTTCTGTGCAGTGTCCTGTATATTGTACTTTACATTGTCCTGTATATTGTCCTGTACATTGTACTGTACATAGTGCTGTGTTGTCCTGTATATTAACTTTACTTGTCCTGTAATGTACTATACATTGTTCCCTGTATATTTGCTGTATTTGTCCTGTAATTTATCTTTAATTGTCTGTACATTGTTCTATATTGTCTTCTGTATATTGGTCCTGTAACTTTTTCTGTATATTGTCCTGTATATTATACTTTTAACCTTGTCCTGTATATTGTACTATACATTGGCCTGTATATTGTCCTGTAGATTTGTATCTATAGACCATGTCCTGTATATTGTCCTGTATATATTTCCCTGTCATATTATACCTTACATTGTTCTGTATATTGTCGTTCTGCACAATTGTCCTGTTATTTGTCCTGTACATTGTTCTGTATATTGTCTCTGTAATTGTCCTGTATATTGTTCTGTATATGTTCTGTAATTGTCCCTGTATATTGTCCTGTATTAACTTGTATATCATTGTCTGTATATGTACTATACATTGTACTGTAACATAGGCTGTGATTGTCCTTTATATTATACTTTACATTGTCCTGTATATTGTACTATACATTGTCCTGTATATTGGCTGTAATATTTGTCCTGTATATATACTTTACATTGTCCTATTACATTGTTCTGTAAATATTGTCTTCTGTTATTGTCTGTATATTATACTTTTACATTGTTCTGTATGATTGTCCTTCTGTACATTGTCCTGTATATTGTCCTGACAGTTGTTCTGTATATATTGTGCTGTTATTGTCCTTCACTGTATCGACTGTACATTGTAACTGTATATTGTTCTGTATATTTCTGTACATTGTCCTGTTATGTCCCTATATTACTTTCAGTGTCCTGTATATTGTCCTGTAATTGTGCTGTATATTGTCCTGTATATTTACTGTACATTGCACCGTATCAATTGGTTCTGTATATGTGCTGTATATTGTCTCTTAATACTGTACTGTGATTGTACTGTATATTTTCCTGTATATTGTTCTGTACATTGTCCTGTAATATTTGTATCTGTATATTGTCCTGTATATTGTTCTGTTATTGTCGTATAATGTATCTGTTTAAACATTGTCCTGTATATTGTTACTGTACATATGTTCCCATGTCCACTTGTTCTGTATATTGTGTCTGTAATTGTCCTGTCACATATTGTACTGTACATTGGTCCGCTGTATATTGTGTTGTCTGTATATTGTCCCTGTTACATTATTGTCCTGTATATTATACTTTATATTGTCCTGTACATTGTACTGTATATTGTCTTGTATATTGTGCTACGTACATTGCGCTGTAATATTGTCCTGTAACATTGTCCGGTATATTGTACTGTACATTGCGCTGTATAGTTATCCTGTATATTGTTATTTGTACACTGTACTGTATATTGTCAGGTATATTTCCTGTATGTTGTTTTCTGTCCATTGTCCTGTATAATTGCAGTTATATTTGTTTTCTGTACATTGTACTGTATATTGTCTTCCTGTACATTGTACTGTCTATTGGCACTGTACTTGTATTTGTACATTATACTGTAATTTGTCTTCTGCACATTGTACTGTATTTGGTCTTCTTACATTGTACTGTTATTGTCTTCTTTATGTACTTATTGTCGCTTATCTTAGTGTGAGTATTTGGAATGGGGGGGAAGGAAAACCCCAAATATGCTGCAGTATTTATACTATATCTATTGCGGGCACATGCATGTGTGTGTGTAATAGTAACAGAGGGCCTTGTGAAGAAGTAACCATAATCTACTCTTCAAGATAAGCCCATGAATTTAATTAAGATTCGTATATACTCCTGTTTGTGCTTTTTAAGCTATACTTGATGGTTCTCTTAAATGGGTAAACACATGGACACATTTTTTCGTCCCTCATCAAGCATGCAGACTCGGCATAAGGCCAATTCACTGTTTGTCTGAAAATCAATCACATCGCTCTACGTCCAACAGTATCGCACCAACAGCGAACTGTTTGAACATGTTCCTAATCGACCACTTTAAGGCACCAAACCACCATATTTTCCTTTCAGAACACAGGTGTTGGCCAATCCAGTTCTCTAGCAATGAAGTTTATAAAGGGTTCCTACGCTACCAAAAAAAAATTTGAACTTTAAATTTGATCATCAAAAATACCATAGCATTATCTAGTGATAAGTACTATATTTATCTCCAGAAGCAGAAAATTATTAATATCTGATGTCTATTTATAATCCCTGAAACGCTCATTACCTTAGGATCTTTATGGCTACATCTGCACAGCACAACTTTTAACTGCAACAATTTGAGAGATTAGCAGGAAAGGAAAAAGAAGGAGGTGGAGATCTGTATCGAGAGCCAGGGTTTATGGGTATGAGCCTTGGTGCAGAACATAAAGTGCCACAGACCACTACTACACAAGAAGGGATGATGGCCGGGCTTCATAGTAGTAAGCACTCATGTAAGAATCTATAATACTTTATGACAATCAAGCATATAATCATATGAGAACCTACAATTTATTCAACCTTCTCCCAATTGGTAGTCAGCATGAGACCCTATGAAGTTGTTTTGAGTAGTATAGTTACCCCTTTAATCATTCTGTATAAATTGTTTTGTGTGCAGGTCTCGAAGTTATGCTGGGTCACTCATGCAAACTTAGAAGGAACACAGGTGACCCTAAGGGATTTTTTTGGGGGGGGTTTCTGGTGTGAACATCAATTTTAAAATATCTTCACACTGTCGGTTGTGATTTAAGTCCGACAGCCAACAATATTTTGTCTTTAATCAATCTTCTCATCTTTAGTACACTTGGATTGGAATACCCAGTAATGTCAACCATGATTTCTAACTGGCCCAAAATGTCATACCAGTCAAATAGCTTGAAATATCAATGGTGATGTGGTCCCTAATCGGTGGGATCCTCCTAACTCTCTCTTCCGTTAAACTTATTTCCCGGTGGAGGGCACTGGCCACAACGCGCCGGTAAACAATACACTAATCACACAACAGAATCAAACTCAATGCGATTTTCACCGCGCCTATTTCGTTGCGTTTGATGGAAAATTCGCGTTTTTTTCATTAGCATATAAAAAACGACCTGCGATTGTGATAAAATAGCGGAACGCACACATCGCAAATCTCTTGCATGCTTGCCGCACAAAACTTGAAAAACGTGTGCGCAAAAAAAACGCAAAAAAGTGGATGTGTGGCCTAGCCCTTGACACAATTTAATAAGTTGTGGGGATTTTTAGGGTCCCTTTTTTTAAGTAAATGGACAGTATTCTTCTAATTCTTCTTCATGTGAAGGCTAAATGAAGTATTTCTATGAAGTCGTATTAAAGTATTCAATTTTAATGAAAAATTTTGATTAGATTTGATTAATTGATGATCTGGGTGGCTGCTGCCAATCTTAGTTATATTCATGCCTTTTGAAATCTGATGTATGCAAAAAAAAAAAAACTGTTTTGTTCCATTGGGATCACTATGTGTATTTTGTTTTGGATGGTTCTGATTTAAAGGGTCAGTATAACAACTTTAATATTCATCTAAAACTAAGTTTTTATAGAATCTAAAATGGTATCAGATATTTATCTGTGCATGCATTGCCATTAAATTCTTAATATTTAGTGAGGTGTTCCTTAGTGCCTTACTCACTCTATTGTCTGCAACCATTATAAGTTTCTGCACAGCTCACCATCGACAATGCTCTACTTTGTCACATCACCCTCCATCCACTCGGCTGGCAGTTAGCCAATCCTCTAGTAGAGAGGTCCCCCATCAAAATGTGGACTTTCATTGTAACCTTACCTTGAATCCTACGCTCCATCTGAGCTTACTTCCTCTAACATCAGCTGCTCCTTTAAAATGACAGGATCTGTCACTTCAAGAGCTATATGAAACATTAACTGTTCCTATGCAACCTTTTTTTCTACACAGCACTTCCAGTACAACAAAATTACGTAATCAAATATAGTAGATCAACTTTAGTTTAATAAACTTAAGGCTGGGTACACACGGGCAGATTTTTTTTGCGGACCAATCGACCGATACTTCTGTGGTATCGGTCGGTTGGGCTGAAAATCTGTGCTCTTTCCTTCGCACAGCCATGACCATTTGTCTGGATGGAATGCTCATTCTGATTTACTGCCCCCTGTCTTATCTTTGAATTCTTTTGACAAAAGGCTCAGTCTGCCTCATGTGGCTGTGGCACTGTACATAAAGAGATTTTAGATGGATAAAATATTTACCTCACTTCTTTTAAACGTTCTTTTTTCATCCAGGTATATCTGTTATATCTGCGATTTTCAAGAATAACTTTTTCTAATAACTTTTTTTGGCACTGTTCCCATGATCCTTTTGGGGCCCCAACCAACCATTTCCCCTAGAATTTCTTCACTGTACGGTTGCAGATAGGCGCCCCCCAATTTGATTGTATTGAGTTGTTCGAGTACAGTCACCCATTATGACAATATTGTCAGCCTAAAATGAAAGGTAAAGTGGCAAAGTTAACTCAACAGTCTGATTATTAGTTCAAACTGCCTATCTGACCTTAATTAATTAACCTGATGCCGATTTTAGACCACATATTTATGTGGGTAAAAAGTCTGACTCAAAAATAATCATTTAGATCAGATTTGCTGTTTTTAATTATCAAGACTTTGATCGGATTTGAGGGAAACTTGAATTTGGCCAGTTTTTTGGTGCACTAATGAACCTAGCTTTAGAGAACATATACAAGAACTTATTCGAAAGCAAAACTAACCCCTTTTTTTTTCCTGACAAAAGATTACGATCATACTTTTGATTGCTTTTTATCATAATATTTTATGTTTGTCTGTTGCATTCTGGGTATCAAAAGCAATTATCTGTGTTGTATTCTTTTTTTCCCACTCTGAGAGAAAGAAGTTAGGAGTGCGTATTCCTACCCCTGTCTTTATTTTATGCAGTGTGCACAGGATGCAAGTGTCTATCTCTCCCATCTTTAAAAGCCCTAGAAAGAAATAGAATTGGGTAAATTTCAACCAACTACAACTAAATTCATACATATCTATATATTATATATAGATCTATATATATTGTCAAGGTAAGGTGTGTAAATGTATGTATGTTCATGAGAAATAGGCTGTCCTTGTTACACCAGATGTTTCAGGACTAAAACCACCTCTTATTTCCTTTTTCCAACCCCCTTTAAGTTAAAGGGACACTAAACTCCCCATAATCCCCCATAATAATTACGCGCGGGGGATCCTGGACTGACCTTACGCCGATCCAACTCGCAGACGCTCCTTCACTGACAAGCCGCTCTGTCCCGCCACGTTCCCTATCTTAGGCGTATGCGCGGCCAATACAAAAAGAATCGTCAGATACAGAAGATCCTGCACACTCCCAGTCCAATATTCGCACTAATAAGGTGCTGGTGCTACAGCGTAGTGGGCAACTTCACCTATTATCGCCAGGAATGCGTGCACACCAGAACTTATCAAGAAAATGTGTTTATTACATCAGTAAAAACCTTGTAACGTTTCGGCGAAATATGTTCCCGTTTTTTTTTTCCTCCTTCATCAGCCATACATACTTTGTAATGTGTCTGATGAAGCAGGAAATTATTTCGCCTAAACGTTACAATGTTTTTTACTGATGTAATAAACCCTTTTCTTTATAAGTCTGGTGTCACAGAATTCCTTGCGATATAATACAAAGATAGGAGCGCGCGATCGGTAGAAGAACAGCTGGTCAGTGAAGAAGCGCTGGCCGAGTGAGCGGCGGTAGGTAAGTTCTAGGTCCCCCGAGCATAATATTAATTCACAAGGGAGGTAAGATTAAGCATTCTCACCTCCTGTTGAATAATACAACCGAATGGAAAATAGTTTATTTTTCTGGCTTTAGTGTTCCTTTATTGGGGAAGAGATCCCCTCTTTTTTGCTGACATCTGTTTGGTTGAACAGAGTGACGGCTGACTTAACTGTATCTAACTGGAAATATGACTTAAAGGCGACTATAAAGGGTTTGTGAACTGGACTGCTGACTTAACATTGGTTTGTGTGCTGAAGGATGACTAAAATGTTTGTGAAACTAGAGGACTGAAAGACACTAGTTTTTGAATAGGACTGACAGACAGTGGCGGGACGCTGGTTGGTAAATCTGATCATTACTTAATACAGGATCCTACCTCTTTTTAAAATACTGTATTGGGGGTCTGGAGCCTATACCTCATTTTGACTTGGAGCTTCAGTGGATATATAAAGGAGCGGATTCTGTGACTTCTGCACTACTGCAACAAGGAACTGGATAGGAGTACAGCCACTCCTCTACTTGGATTCAACATTTGAATATGCTTTTGGGATGTAAAGTGAAAATCCCCTGGACTATGATTTTGAACAATTCTGGAATATTGTTTCTTGTCACATTTTCTAATTTAACCAGACGTAGTAACTTTATGGGAGAGCATCATCCCAAACATTGGATATCGGTCTTTGCCCTATTACAAGAGGGATTCTGGATTATATATATTTGCATGCAAATTTCTACAGGTAATAAATGCTTAAACCATCTTTAGATGGGAGAGATCACTCGGATACATCCCTGGTGGTTGGGGGCCCCAACTGTTCATTTACTAAGTTTACCTCTATTATACAAATTCTATATTATGTCTACGTTAAACTGTATATGATAGAATGAAGTGATTTATTCTTATGTTTTTGGATTGTATATAATTATGATGTGCTCACCCCATTAGGGTGGGTAGATCTTAGTTACTAGTATGTATTTGAAACAATTAAGTATTGAGTTGTGTAGATCACAGGCGTTTCCATGGTTATACGAGGGTCCTAATGCACCATGTAAGTCTCGCGAGATACGGACTTCAGTCTAACCAATAGCATGAAGGAGCGCCTCTTGTTAGTCACCACATAGGCGTGCGGAGGAAGGGTCCGGGTTTTAGCTTTAAAAAACGGCAGGGAGCTGTGAACAAGTCACGCTTGAGGAAGCTCCTGCATACTTGGATCGGAGGGAAAACGCGTCGTCGTGAGCGCCCCCCTGTGCTTGAATCCCTCTCACCAGACTGGTATAAGTATACCTAAATGTTTGCATTGGTTATATCAGTTGAACAGGTTTATACCAACCTTGGCGATTTATGACTGACTTCTGTGAGGGGGATGATGATTAGTGTTTTTAAATGTTTTTAATTTTGTCCCCATATAAATATTAAATAAAGGACAGTTCTTACTATACTTTATTAGTACAGAGTTTTTTGCCGTCTGCCCTTTCTTTTATCTTTTTGTTTCTGTGCATTTTTCAGACTAGACTTGACTACACTGGTAGACTATTGCACTTACAGTGCCCTGATCACCTCTGTGCTTTGGAGCGCTGGTTTGGGGGAGTTCCCCTCTCCTAGGCAGCCATTCAGTGTCTCCCACACCTACTTGACCTAAGATTTTCTGGAGATTACAGAGCAGCGTGCCAGTGAGACTAGGACCCGCAGATACTACTAGCAGCACAGCACAGGCTGGCCATTTGATCCATTGTGTGACAGTGTGGGAAAACATAAGATTTACTGCACTTTCATTATGCCACAATATCAGCAGCATGTGGATTAACTTGCCCGTAACTGCTTCCATGGGACACCAGCTCCTGAAACCAAAAGCTTTACAATGTCGCCACTCGCCAAGTAAGAAAAAGGCTCCAAATATAGATTCAAACCGGGAGCTGCAAAACCTGCAAACAGAATACAAATCCAGAATCCTTAGTTCGGCACTGTGCGGCAGGATGACAGCTATTTAAACTGTATTCTTTCTAAAGCCCAGAGGGATTTCTAGAAAAGAGCCCCAATCTTTATAGCACATCAAGGAACTTTATAAAGGCAACTGATTTTTCCCCTTTATTGTGATTGCCCATTAAAGGGAATTTGTTCTTAAGGCAAAGGAATCAGATTAGTAACCTTTTAACCCTTTCACTGCCAGTCGATCACACTGAAATCCCCCACTGGGATTTTATCCCAATTTATGGAACCAGGGGGGTCTGTGTGTTAACTCATCATAGCAATGAAAAGGATTGATTAGCACATTATCTTTATCTGGATTCCCTGCTTGCTGTGAACGACCGGACCAGTTCGAAATTAGCTAGGGAACAGATCCCTCTCTCCAGTCTTCACTCTCCCGGAGAGGAGGACATGTCCGCCCCCCTTCAAACACCAGGAGAAGGGCAGCCCATAAGAGAAATCAGAATGTGCTGGGGGGGTGAGGCACAACACACGAGCCTGGCGCGCCTCCTCCCGTCACTCATGGGCGATTAAAGTGACCGCTTACTCAGCAAGCTGCCAATTAAGGCCGCTTATGACGGTTTCCCAGTGTGTCACTTGTGTCCCTGAGCAGAAAACATGCATTAGCGAACAGGGAGAAGGCCGTGCCCCACATAAATACCGGGGCAAGGAATGTGGCTGAGCCGGGTTTTACCGGGACATGTGACTGAGCGTTCTATTGTCAACTGCTGGTGTTTACAGTTTGGATGGAGAGCGGCTCCGTACACTGAGCTGGGGATGATGGCGGGGAGGAGGCAACCAGGACTGGAGGGGGAACTTCATGATACTCGAGCACCTTCCCCCTGGGCCACCTTGCATACAGGTATGGGTCACACACTGTTCACACAATCACACAGCGCATGGATAAGACATATGGGGCCCTAGTCAGGGTCATCAGTAGGACCCTTTGTGTACATATATTGTTAGAGAATATACATATGTTACTGTTCTGAAGCTGGCCCCCTGAAGTTTCCTGGGTTAGGCGGTTGCCCTAGTGGTTCTGTACATTGGTCCTGTATATTGCCGGTACATTGTACGGATATTGTACTTTACATTGTCATGTACATGGTACTGTTATATTGTCCTGATATGTACATTATATTGTTCGTACATTATCTGTACTTGTCTTGTATATTGCCCGCGATATTGTGCTTGTATATTGTCCTGTATCATTAACTTACATTGTCTGTGACATTGTACTGATATTGTCCTGTTACAGTGTACTGTATATTGGCTTGTATTATTGTCTGTATATTGTCTCTGTACTTGCACTGTAATTGTACTGTATATTGTCCTGTTACACTGTTACTGTACATTGCCGTATATTGTGACTGTTAATGTCTCTGTACAATGCACTGTATATTGTACTGTATATTGTATTGTACATGTACTGTATATTGTCCTGGATATTGTCCTATACAGTCCTGTATATTGTGCCTGTATATTGTCCTAATTGTACTGAAAATAGTACTGTGTATTGTCCTGCACATTGTTCCTGATATTGACTTTACATATCCCTGTACATTGTACTGGATATTGTCCTGTACATTGTTCCTTGTACACTTGTACTGGTATTGTACTGTGCATTGTTCCTGAAATTGTCCTGTACATGTACTGTAATATTGTACGGTACATTGTACTGGCTATATTGTCCTGTTACATTGTATGTATTCTCCTGTATATTGTCTTGTACTGTCCCTGTACTTATTATACTTTATAATGTCCTGTACATGTGACTGTAATTGTCTTGTAATATTGTGGTTGTATATTATACTTTTAATTCCTGTACATTGTACTGGTATATTGTCTTCTGTACATTGTAATGTAAAGGTCCGTATATTGTAACGTATATTGTCTTCTGTCACATTGCACTATATATTGTCCTGTATATTGTATGTACAAGTGTACTGATATTGTTTCTGATATTGCCCTTGTTATTATGGTTCTGTACATTGTCCTGTAATCTTTAACTGTAGACATGTTGTCCTGTATATTGTCCTGTACATGTGTACTGTACATAGTGCTGTATATTGTCTGTATATTATACTTACATTTGTACGAGTTGTCTGTATATTGTCCTGTATATTATACTTTACATTGTCCTGATAATGTTCTGTAATTGTCTGTTATATATTTACATTGTCCTGATTTTGTACTACATGCCTGTATATTGTCCTGTATTTGTATATTACTTGTACTGTAATTGTACCTGTATATGTCCTGTACATGTTACTGTATATATCATGTATATTGTCTGTACATTGTACTGTTATATGTACTTGCTATTGTCCTGTACATTGTACTGTATATGTCTTGTATATTGTGCTCTATATTATACTTTACATTGTCCTGTACATTGTACTGTATATTGTCCTTACTTGTAGACTGTATTGTCCTGTATATTGTACTGTATATTGTCTTCTGTACATTGCACTGATATTGTACTGTATATTGTCCTGTTACACTGTACTGTACATTGTCCTGTATATTGTAACTGTATATGTTCTCTGTACAATGCACTGTATATTGTACTGTATATTGTATATTGTCATAATGTACTGTATATTGTCCTGGATATTGTCTATCCATATGTCCTGTATATTGTCCTGATATTGTCCTGTACATGTACTGAACATAGATGTGTATTGTCCTGCACATTGTCCTGTATATTGTACTTTACATTATCCTGTACATTGTACTGGATATTGTCCTGTACATTGTCTTGTACATTGTCACTTGGATTTGTTACTGTATGCATTGTCTGAACATTGTCCTGTATTTGTACTGTCTATTGTATGTACATTGTACTGTATATTGTCCTGTACATTGTACTGGTATATTCTCCTGTATATGTCTTGTACATTGTCCTGTTATATTATACTTTATGCCTGTACATGTACTGTATATTGTCTTGTATATTGTGCTGTATATTATACTTTACATTGTCCTGTACATTGTACTGTATATTGTCTTCTGTACATTGTACTGTACAGTGTCCTGTATATTGTACTGTATATTGTCTTCTGTACATTGCACTATATATTGTCCTGTATATTGTATTGTACAATGTACTGTATATTGTTTTCTGTATATTGCCCTGTATATTGTTCGTTACATTGTCCTGTTATATTGTACTTTACATTGTCCTGATATGTCCTGTACATTGTACTGTACATAGTGCTGGTATTGTCCTGTATATTTATACTTTACATTGTCCTGTATATGTGCTGTATATTGTCCTGTATATTATACTTTACATGTCCGTACATTGTTCTGATATTGTCCTGATATTATACTTCATGCTGTATATTGTACTATACATTGGCCTGTATATTGTCCTGTATATTGTATTATACATTGTACTGTACATTGTACTGTATATTGTCCTGTACATTGTACTGTATATTCTCCTGTATATTGTCTTGTACATTGTCCTGTATATTATACTTTATATTGTCCTGTATTGTACTGTATATTGTCTTGTATATTGTGCTCTATATTACTTTACATTGTCCTGTACATTGTACTGTATATTGTCCTGTACATTGTACTGTATATGTCCTGTATATGTACTGTATATTGTCTTCTGTACATTGCACTGTATATGTACTGTATATTGTCCTGTACACTGTACTGTAATTGTCTGTATATTGTACTGTATATTGTTCTCTGTACAATGCCTGTAATTGTACTGTATATTGTATTGTATAATGACTGTATTTCTCCTGTATATTGTCTGTAATTGTCCTGTATATTATACTTTATATTGTCCTTACATTGTACTGTATATTGTCTTGTATTTGTGCTGTATATTTACTTACATTGTCCTGTACATTGTACTGTATATTGTTTCTGTACATTGTACTGTACAGTGTCCTGTATATTGTATTACTTGTATGATTTTCTGTACATTGACACTATATATTTGTCCTGTATATTGTACTGTACTAATGTACTGATATTGTTTTTGTATATTGCCCTGTATATTGTTCTGTACATTGTCCTGTATATTGTACTTACATTGTCCTGTATATTGTCCTTGTACATTGTACTTGTCAACGTGTGTGCGTGTATTGTCCTTGTCGTACCATCAGTATATTTACATTTTCTGTCTCTGTATATTGTGCTGTATATTGTCCTGTATATTATACTCTTACATTGTCCGTACATTGTTCTGTATATTGTCCTGTATATTATACTTTACATTGTCCTGTATATTGTACTATAACATTGGCCTGTATATTGTCCTGTATATTGTATGTATACATGTACTGTACATTTACTGTATATTGTCCTGTACTTGTACTGTATTTCTCCTGTATATTGTCTTGTACATTGTCCTGTATATTATACTTATATTGTCCTGTACATGTACTGTATATTGTCTTGTAATTTGTGCTCTATATTATACTTTACATTGTCCGTACATTGTACTGTATATTGTCCTGTACATGTACTGTATAATTGTCCTGTATATTGTACTGTATATTGTCTTCTGTACATTGCACTGTATATTGTACTGTATATTGTCCTGTACACTGTTTACTGTACATTGCCCTGTATATTGTACTGTATTGTTCTGTACAATGCACTGTATATGTGTATGTATATTGTATGATACATGTACTGTATATTGTCCTGGATATTGTTTCCTATACATTGTCCTGTATATTGTCCTGTATATGTCCTGTTACATTGTCTGAACATAGTACTGTGTATTGTCCTGCACATTGTCCTGTATATTGTACTTTTTTTTTAACATTATCCGTACATTGTACTGAGTATTGTCCTGTACATTGTCTGTACATTGTACTGGATATGTACTGTGCATTGTCCTGAACATTGTCTGTACATTGTACGTATTAATGTCTGTACTGTACATTGTACTGGTAGATTGTACTTGTTACATTGTATGTATATTCTCTGTATATTTCTTGTTACTTGTCCTGTATATTATTACTCTTATATTGTTCGCTGGTACATTGTACTCGTATATTGTCCATTGTAACTGTATTGCTGTATATTAGTTATTTACATTGTCCTGTACATTGTACCTGTTATTGTCATTGCAACATGTTATATGCTGTATATTGTCCTGTATATTGTACCTGTATATTGTACTGTACTTGTCATATATGCATCTGTATATTGCTTGTCTGTTTATTACTGTATTGTACAATGTCATATCTGTAAGTGTTTTTGCTGTATATTGCCTGTATATTGTCGGTAATTGTCCTGTATATTGTATTAATTGTCCTGTTATATTGTATGTACATTGTACTGTACATAGGGTGTATTGTCTGTATATTATACTTTCATTGTCCTGTTATTGTGCTTGTATATTGTCCTGTATATTATACTTTTACATTGTCCGTACATTGTACTGTATATTGTCCTGTATATTACTTCTAAATTGTCCTGTATATTGTACTATACATTGGCCTGTAATTGTCATGTATATTGTAGTAACATTGTATGACTGACGTATATTGTCCTGTACATGTACTGTATATTCCTGTATATGTTTTGTAATTGTCCTGTAATTTACTTTATATTGTCCTTATATTGTACTGTATATTGTCTTGTATATGTGCTCTATATTATACTTTACATGTCCTGTACATTGTACTGTTATTGTTCTTCTGTACATTGTACTGTACGTGTCCTGTATATTGTATGTTATATGTCTTCTGTACATGCACTATATATTGTCCTGTAATTGTATTGTACAATGTACTGTATATTGTTTTCTGTATATGCCCTGTATATTGTTCTGTACATTGTCCTGTATATTTACTTTACATTGTCCTGTATATTGTCCCTGTACATTGTACTGTACATAGTGCTGTGTATTGTCCTGTATTTATACTTTACATTGTCTGTATATTGTGCTGTTATATGTCCTGTATATTATACTTTACATTGTAATGTACATTGTTCTGTATATTGTCCTGTATATTATTACTTTACATTGTCACTTATATTGTACTAATACATTGGCCGTGTAGATTTCCTGTCTATTTTACTAACCTTGTCCACCCCCAGTCGCGATGCCATGATAGTCATGGGGACACAAGTTCAATCTGTGGGGGCAGAAGGCAAGTCAGATCTTCGTGGTGGGCAGAAGGAAGAAGTCAAGATCTCGTGATGGCCAAAAGGTGGCAAAGTCATATCTCTGTGAGCGGGGCAGACGAGGCAAGTCAGATCTCGTAAGGGCAGAAGGGGGGCAAGTCAGATCTCATTGAGGATGAAGGGGCAACGTCAGATCTCGTGGGGCAGCACCATGGAGCAAGACTTACTATGGAGGAGAAAGTGCAGGGCCACAAAGACAACGACGAGGCTGGAGGGTGGAAGGGACTGGGAATGAAAGAAAGAAAAAAAGAAAAAAAACATCTCTACACTTAACAGCCCACATACTAATAAGTATTTGAGGTTCTCATATTAGGGTGTACATATCCGTTTAGCTTAATTCTGAAAATGGAATCAATTAATTAAAACATAATTATATTAATAACATACAATCTAGTGATTCAGTTACAAATTTATTATGATCAGCCCAAATTAACATCACTAATCCTTGTTTTACAAACAGACATATCTTAACATCCACTGCAAGATAACACCAGTTACGAAACAAATACATTATCATATAATGTTATATTAGAGAACATTAGTAACGTAAATTGCAGAGTACATAGAAAAAAAATTTGTCCAAAAGTTACATATCAACACTTACCAGAACGAAGAAAATATTTCATGGGTATATATATAAAAAAATATATATATATATAGATTTTAAATAGCTTTAGCCTACCCATCCAAATTTAACATGTGAATTGAAATCATCAATTTAAGTACAAGTTCTAAAACAGCTTTAATAAAGCTAATTTTTTTTTAAACTTTACATTTGTATTTACCATTATTTTAAATTGAAATCCATTTAAATTACATCCCTGAAAGCCAGCACGCAACTTTTACTAATGTAAAAACAGAACGTAAAGATAAAAAAACTCCCCAAAATAAGATACTAAAGTAACACGTTGAAAAACAAAGAAAACTTTAAAAAAACATTGCTACATAAAAAACTATGCTAATATTTTTAATTTATCAATAATGGTTTTAATGTCCACCTAATAGATAGCATTAAATTTACCGGTTGATACAGAAATTCCTTAATACAAGCAGGGAGATTCAATATAAAACAGTGGCGTTACATACATGGCATGTTCCGCGATACAAATCAGATATAAATGAGGATTACGTCTGGTATTGCATGCGGGGATAGTGTTGTTAAAAGTAAGGGCTCCGGTTTTATGAGGTGTGTTTGAAAGTCCAATACACAGCCCCATAATTCCCGCCTACGAGGTACGGGTTAGTGCAAAAACAAACGAAAGGAGTTTTGTAACGGTTTTAGCTCAGCGAATATTTCAAAAACATTGGAAATGCGATAGTGCTCTAAAATCCGTTTTATTACTCAGGTTAACATGGGTTTCACAACGGATTTTCAAGCATATTGAATATCCCTTATAGGTTTTCTATATGCATATTTGCTTTACAGCACGACGTATCATTAATATTAGAATTCTTATGCCACAAACACTTTGTTTTTTACCTTAATAATACTATGGAACCCATTTATCGTTTATTAGCATTAAATTTGAAAAATATCAGTACTCTGAAATGAACATCGGGGTGGGAAACCCAGAAGTGCCAATATATTGTCCTGTACATTGTACTGTATATTGTCTTGTATATTGTGCTCTATATTATACTTTACATTGTCCTGTACATTGTACTGTATATTGTCCTGTATATTGTACTGTATATTGTCTTCTGTACATTGCACTGTATATTGTACTGTATATTGTCCTGTACACTGTACTGTACATTGTCCTGTATATTGTACTGTATATTGTTCTCTGTACAATGCACTGTATATTGTACTGTATATTGTATTGTATAATGTACTGTATATTGTCCTGGATATTGTCCTATACATTGTCCTGTATATTGTCCTGTATATTGTCCTGTACATTGTACTGAACATAGTACTGTGTATTGTCCTGCACATTGTCCTGTATATTGTACTTTACATTATCCTGTACATTGTACTGGATATTGTCCTGTACATTGTCTTGTACATTGTACTGGATATTGTACTGTGCATTGTCCTGAACATTGTCCTGTACATTGTACTGTATATTGTACTGTACATTGTACTGTATATTGTCCTGTACATTGTACTGTATATTCTCCTGTATATTGTCTTGTACATTGTCCTGTATATTATACTTTATATTGTCCTGTACATTGTACTGTATGGTTTCTAAACTGGAAATATGATTAAAAGCCTGACTATAAAGGTGGTTTGTGAATGGAAAGCTGACTTAACATTGGTTTGTGTGCTGGAAGGATGGCTAAAACTAGTTTGTGAACTAGAAGGACTGACAGACACTAGTTTTTTTGAAGAGGACTGGACAGACAGTTGGCTGGAGCGCTGGTTGGAAATCGTATCATTACTTTACATACGGATCCTTACCTATTTTTAAAAAATACTGTATTGGGAGTCTGGAGCCTATACATCATTTGACTTTTGGAGCTTCAGTGGATATAAGGAGATGTTCTGTGACTTCTGCAGCTCTGAACAAAGAAACCTGGATAGGAGGTACAGCCACCTCCTCTACATTGGAGTTCAAAATTTGAATCTGCTTTGGATTTTTAAAGTAAATAATTCCCCTGACTATGATGTGAAGCACTTCTGGAATATGTTTCGTGTTCACATTTTCTAATTAACATACGTAGTAAATTTATGAGAGATGCATCATCCAAAATTGGATAATGTCTTTGCCCTATTCCAGCGGATTCTGGGATTATATAATTTGCCTGCAAATTTACATTCTATAAATGCTAAAAACCCTCTTAGAGGGAGAGATCACTCTGATACTCCCTGGTTGGGGGCCCCCAAACTGTTAATTTACTTAAGTTTACTCTTATTATACAAACTATATTATGTCTACGTTAACTGTATGATATAATGAAGTGAGTGCTTATTTCTTATGTTTTTTGGATTGTATTATAATTTATTGATGTGGCTCACCCATTAGGGTGGTAGATCTTAGTTATAGGATTATTGAAACCATTAAGTATTTGAGTTGTTTTAGATTCACCAGACGGTTCCATGGTAAACGAGGGCCTACGCACATGCGAAGTCTCGCGAGATACGAGACTTCAAGTTAACAAATAGCATGAAGGCGCCTACTATTGTTAACGTCAAACATAGCGTTCCGGGAGGAGGGTCAGGGTTTTAGCTTAAAAAAAACCGGCGGGAGCGTGAAACAAGTCCCGCGAGGAAGCTCCTGCCATACTCTGGATCGGAGGGAAACGCGTTCGTCGTGAGCGCCCCCCCTGTGATTGAATCCCCTCTCACAGATGGTAAAGTATTACCTAATGTTTGCATTTTTGTTATATCAGTTGAAACATGTTTATACACCTGGCGATTATATGACTGACTTCTGTGAGGGGGTGCTAGTGTTTTTAAGTTTTAACTTTTGTCCCCATATAAATTATTATAATAAAGGACAGTCTTACTATACTTTATAGTACAGAGTTTTGCAGTCTGCTTTTTTCTCTTTATTGTTTCTATTGCATTTCAGACTAGCAATTGTACTACACTGTGTATAGACTATTGCACTACAGTGCCCTGATCACCCTCTTTCTTGGAGCGCTGGTTTGGGGGATTTCCCCTATCCTAGGCAGCAAGTCAGTGTCTCCCAAACCTACTGACCTAAGCCTTTATGGTGGCTTACAGAGCAGCAAGAGTGCAGTGAGCACTAGGACCCCCGCCAGATTACTACTAGCAAGAACAGCACAGGCTGGCCCCATTGATTCATGTGTGACAGTGTGGGAACATAAGATTTACTGCACTTTCATGTCATGGTACCACAAATCAGGCAGCACTGGATTCAACTTGCCCTTGAATGATTTCCACTGCCACCCGCATCCTGAAACAAAAGCTTACAATGTCGCCAACTCGCCAAGTAGAAAAGGCTCCCAAATATAGCTTCAACCAGGGAGCTGCCTAAACTGCAAACAAGAATACAAATCCCAGAATCCTTAGTTGGCACTGTGCTTGCAGATGACCAGATATTTTAAAAACGAATTCTTTCTACCTCCCAAGAGGATTTCTAGCAAAAAAAGCCCCAATACTTATTAGCACATCAAGGAACTTTATAAAGGCAACTGATTATTTCCCCTTTATTGTGATGCCATAAAGGAGGAATTGTTATAATGCAAAGGGAATCAGATTAGGTAATCCTGTTAAACCCTTTCACTGCCAGTCTAGATCACACTGAAATCCCCCACTGGGATTTTAATCAATTTATGGAACCAAGGGGGGTCTGTTAACTCAATCATAGCAATGAAAAGGGATTTATATAGCACACTTATCTTTATCTGATCCCTGCTGCTGCGACGACGGACAGTAGAACTAGCCTAGGGAAACAGATCCCTCTCTCCCGTCATTCACTCTCCAGGAGGACATGCTCCGCACCCCATTCATAACACCAGGGAGCAGGGCAGCACATAAGAGAAATAGAAGGTGCTGGGGGTGGAGCCAAACACACGCCCTGGCGCGCCCTCCATGCTCACTCACTGGCGATTAAAGTGCCCGCTTACTCAGCAAGCGCCACTTAAGGCGGTTATTACGCTTCCAGTGTGTCATTGTGTACCCTGAAAGCAGGAAAAGAAGAAAATGTCAGTTAGCGAACAGGAGCAGGCCGTGCCCCACATAAAACTTACCGGGGACAGGAATGTGGCTGAGCCGGGTGGTACGGGACATCGTGACTGAGCGGTTTCTATTGTCACATGTGGTGTTTTTACAGTTGGATGGAGAGCGGGCTCTTACACTGAGCTGGGATGATGGCGGGGGGGAGAGGCCACCAGGACCTGGATGGGTGAACTTCCTGATACTCTCAGCAACGATCCCCCTGGCCAACCTGGCATACAGTATGGTCACACAGGTCACACACTCCAAACAGCGATGGATTAAGAATCATATGGGCCCTAGTCAGGTTCATCATGTAGGACCCCTTTTTTGCTACCTATATTGATAGACTATATATTGTTACTGCTTCTGAAGATGGGCCCCCTGAATGAAGTTTTCTGGGCTTAGGCAGGTGCCAAATCAGGGGTTTCTGTACATTGTCATGTATATTGTCTGTACCATTGTACTGTATATTGTACTTACATTTCTGTAAATTGATACTGTATATGGTCCTGTATATTGTAACATTATATTGTCTGTTACCATTATCCTGACATTGTCTTGTATATTGCCCTGGCTATTGTGTGTTATATTGTTCCTGTATAGATACTTTACATTGCCTGTACATTGTACTGTATTATTGTCCTGTACATTGTACTGTATATTGTCCTGTATATTGTACTGTATATTGTTCTTCTGTACATTTGCACTGTTATATTGTACTGTATATTGTCCGTACACTGTACTGTACATGTCCTTGTATATGTACTGTATATTGTTCTCTGTACAATGCATGTATATTGAATGTATATTGTATGTATAATGTACTGTAATTGTCCTGGATATTGTCCTATTACATTGTCCTGTATATTGTCCTGTATATGTCATGTTACCTTGTACTGAACATAGTAGTTGTGTTTGTCCTGCACATTATCCTGTATATGGTACCTTTACAATTATCCGTACATTGTACTGGAATTGTCCTGTTGTACATGGTCTTGTACATTGTACTGATCTTGTACTGGCATTGTCCTGAACATTGTCCTGTACATTGTACTGTATATTGTACATGTACATGTGTACGGTATAATTGTCCTGTAATATGTAGTATATTCTCATGTACTATTGTCTTGTACATTGTCCTGTATATTATACTTTATATTGTCCTGTACATTGTACTGTATATTGTCTTGTAGATTGTGCTGTATATGATACTTACATTGTCCTTCACATTGTACTGTATTATATTGTCTTCTGTCACATTGTACTACCAGTGTCCTGTATATTGTACTGTATATTGTCTTCTGTACATTGCCCACTAATATTGTCCTGTATATTGTATTGGACAATGTAATGTATATTGTTTCTGTATATTGCCCTGTATGTATTGTTCTGTACATTGTCCTGTATTTGGACTTTAATGTACTGTATATTGTCTGTACATTGTACTGTACATTAGTGCTGTGTATGTCTGGTATATATAATTTACATTCGTCAGTATATTGTGCTGTATATTGTAACTGTATATATCACTGTCATTGTCCTGTACATTGTTATGTATATTGTCCTGTATATATAATTTACATTGTCCTGTATAATTGTCTCTGACATTGGCCTGTATATTGTCCTGTATATTGTATTAGACATTGTCCTGTACATTGTACTGTATATTGTCCTGACATGTTACTTATATCTCCGTATATTGTATTGTACATTGTCCTGTATATTATACTTATAGTGTCCGGTACATTGTACTGTATAGTGTCTTGTATCTTGTGCTCTATATATACTTTAAATTGTCCGGTACATTGTACTGGAGATTGTCCTGTACATTGTCCTGTATATTGTCCTGATATTCTGTCTGTTTATATTGTCTTTGTACATTGCACTGTATATGTACTGTTATATTGTCCTGTACCACTGACTGTACATGTCCTGTATATTGTACTGTATATGTCTCCGTACAATGCACCGTATATGTTACTGTATATGGTATTGTATAAGTACTGTATTATGGTCATGAGATATTGTCCTAGACATTGTCCTGTATATTGTCCTGGATATTGTCCTGTACATTGTACTGAAACATAGTACTGTGATTGTCCTGCAATTGTCCTGTATATTGTACTTTACTTATTCCTGTACATTGTACTGGAATATTGTCCTGTAACATGTCTTGTACAGTGTACTGGATATTGTACTGTGCATTGTCCTGAACATTGTCCTGTTACATTGTACTGTAGATTTCTTGTCTATGTGTACTTATATTGACCTGTACATTGACTGTAATCTTCATGTATATGTCCTGTACATTGTACTGTATTTTCACTTATATTGTACTGTAATTGACTTGTATATTGCATCAATTGTACGTATATTGTCTGTATATTACTGTGCACTTGGTCTGTACATGTACCTGTATATTGTTCTCTGTACATCATCTATTGTACTATGTTTGTAATGACGTACTGTCTTGAATGTAATCACTGTGTGTATTCCTGTATAGTCTGTAATGTACCCGAGTATGCTGTTTGTCCTACACATCTGTCCGTGATTGACTTTAATCTCGAATTTTATACGATTAGTACTATTGCTCCTGTATAATGTTATTGTTTCAATGTATGCTTGCTCCTTCCTCTGGAACATTGCTCCTGAAATTGGTCTCGTAATTTGTCCTGTAATTGTATACTGTGATATTGTCCTGTACATTGTACTGCTCTTTATCTCGGTTACTTGTCTTGTCATTTCTATATGACTTTACATGTCTAGGTACATTGTACGCAATGTCTTTATATTGTGCTGTATATTCACTGTCTCCATGTTCTGTATATAGTTATGTACTTTACAGGTGGTCCGGTATTACTTATTCTTCTGTACATTGCTATTATATTGTCCCTGTTAATTATGACTTGACTTATATTGGTTTCGTTATTGCTGTATATGTTCTGATACATTGGCCATTGTACTTTAAATTGTCCTGTATAGTTGTCCTGTATACTTGTACTTGTACCATGTGTGCTGTATTTGTCCTGAATTGTACTGTAAATTGTCCTGTATATTGTGATGTAATTGTCCGTATATTATACTTACATGTCCTGTACATGTGTACTGTTATATTGTCATTGTATATTGTATCTTTAATTGATCACTTAATTGTCTATACATTGCCGGTATTGTACTGTAGATTGTATAAGCATTGTACCTGTAATTGTTACATGTATATTGTCTGTAATTGTCCTGTATCCCTTTATTGTCTTCTGTCATTCGCTGTTAATTTATTTACTATATGTCTCTGTACATGTACTGTTCATTGTCCTGTATATTGTCTCCTACTGGTCTTACATGGACGCATCCTTGCCTTCCTCCCTGTATTCGTAAGTGACGGGATATTCTGTACTGATGTATGTAATTGTTTGATTGTAATATAGTTACTGTATATGTCCTGTCATGTATGAATTGTCCTTTTCGTAGTATATCTTCTTGTAAATGACAGTAATTGTATGTATATTGTCTTGTATCTGTACTGTATATTATCACTTATATTGTGCTGCTGTACATTTGGTCCTGTATATTGTACTTTACTACTTGTACTTGTACAGTGCATGTATATGTTACTGTATATTGTCTCGATCATTGACATTATACATTGTCCTGTACGTGTACTGTGATCAATTGTTACTGTCATTGTTTGCTACTAGTGGCCTGTATATGTGTACTGTATCATTGTCTTCTGAGTACTATTGCACTTTATGTGTCCTGTTAGTATGTACATGTCCGTAATTGTTGAATTATGACTGAATGTTCTTGGTCCTATGATTTAACATGTCGTATCACTTGTCATGTCATTGTATGTACTTGCTTTGTATTGTCTGATATTATTTAATTGATGTTTTGTGCTGTATAGTGTCCTGTCTATTTACTTACATGTCGACTGTCGTAGGTATGTAATCGAATTTACAGTATCTGTATGATCCTGTATATCATGACCACATGGTATATTGTCTGTCTATTGTTTATACATGTATGTACTCATGTACGTGTATGTCTGTACATTTGTACTGTATATTCTTTCCTGTAGTATTGTCTTGTACATTGTCCTGTATATTATACTTTATTGTCCTGTATCCATTGTACTGTATATTGTATTGTATATGTGGCTCCTAGATTAGTTATTTACATGGTCCTTGTAAATGTACTGTATATTGTCATTGACATTGTACTGTATATGTTTCTGTATATTGTACGTACTATTGTCTTCTGTACATTGCCACTGTTTATATTGTACTGTATATTGTCTGTACACGGTATGTACTTGTCCTGTATATTGATACTGTAATTGTTCTCTGTACAATGCCACTGTATATTGTACTGTATTGTATTGTATATGTACTGAGTATTGTCCGTGTTATCTAACATTGTTCCTGTATTATGTGTCCTGTACTATTGGTCCTGTACATGTACTGAACATAGTAACTGTGTATGTGTCCTGCACATTGTTCTCGTAATTGTACTTTACATTATCATGGAACATTTGTAATGGATATGTCCTGTACATTGTCTTGTACATTGTACTGGATATTGTACTGTGCATTGTCCTGAACATTGTCTGTACATTGTTACTGTTATTGTATGTACATTGTACTGTATTGTCTGTACATTGTACTGTATATTCTCCTGTATATTGTTGTACTTGTCCTGTATATTATATTTATATTGTCCTGTACATTGTACTGTATAGTTGTCTTGTATATGTGCTGTATATTATACTTTACATTGTCCTGTACATTGTACTGTTATATTGTATTCTGTACATTGTTACTGTACGTGTCCTGTATATGTACTGTATATTGTCTGCGTACATTGCAATATATATTGTCCTGTATGTTTTATTGTACAATGTACTGTATATGTTTTCTGTATATGCCCTGTATATTGTTCTGTACATGTCTGTAATGTACTGTATACATTGTCTGTAATTGTCATCGTACATTGTACTGTACATAGTGCTGTGTATTGTCCTGTATTTATACTTTACATTGTCCTGTTATATTGTGCTGTATATGTCCTGTATATTATACTTACATTGTCATGTACATTGTTCTGTATATTGTCCTGTATATTATACTTTACATTGTCTGTATATTGTACTATACATTGGCCTGTATATGTCATGTATATATGTTATTATACATTGTACTGTACATTGTACTGTTAGTTTGTCCTGTACTTGTACTGTATATTCCTGTATATTGTCTTGTACATTGTCCCTGTATAATTATACTTTATATTGTCCTGTACTTGTGTACTGATATTGTCTTGTATATTGTGCTCTATATTATACTTTTACATTGTCCTGTACATTGTACTGTATATTGTTCTGTACATTGTACTGACAGTGCCTGTATATTGTAATGTATATGTCTTCCTGTACATTGCACTTATATGTCCTGTATATTTGTATGGTACAATGTACTGTATATTGTTTTCGTATATTGCCCTGTATATTGTTCTGTACATTGTCCTGTATATTGTACTTTACATTGTCCTGTATATTGTCCTGTACATTGTACTGTACATAGTGCTGTGTATTGTCTGTATATTATACTTACATGTCCTGTATATTGTGCTGTATATTGGTCCTGTGATATTATACTTTACATTGTCCTGTACATTGTTCTGTATATTGTCCTGTATATTATACTTTACATTGTCCTGTATATTGGGACTATACATTGGCCTGTATATTGTCCTGTATATGTTACTATACAGTTGTCCTGTATATAGTCTGTATATTATACTTTACATTGTTCTGTATATTGTCTTCTGATAATTGTCCGTATATTGTCTGTACATTGTTCTGTATATTGTGCTGTATATGTCTTCTGTACATCGTATGTACATGTACTGTATATTGTTATGTATATTGTTCTGTACATTGTACTGTATAGTGTCCTGTATTTATACTTTACATTGTCCTGTATATTGTACTATACATTGTCCTGTATATTGTGCTGTATATTGTCCGTTATTGTTACTGTACATTTGTCCTGTACATTGTTCTGTATATTGTGTGATATTGTCTTCTGTACAAGTGTACTGTACATTGTCTGTACATTGTCTTCTGTATATTGTCCTGTACATTGTTTCTGTATATTGCCCTGTACATTGACCTGTACATTGTGCTGTATATTGTTGCGTATATTCCTGTATATATACTTACATTGTCCTGTACTATTGTATAGACATTGTCCTGAATTTCCTGGACTAGTGCTGTACATTGTCCTGTATATTGTACCTTTACATGTCCTGTATATTGTACTGTCCATTGTCCTGATATTGTGCTGTATATTGTTCCGTATATGTACTACTTGTCCTGGATTTCTGTAAAGCTGCCTGTATATTGTACTGTATATTGTCTCTGTATATTGTATTGTACATGTACTGTATATGTTTTCTGTAATTGCCCTGTATATGTGTTGTACATTGTCCTGTATATTGTACTTTACATTGTCCGTATATTGTCCTGTACATTGTACTGTACATAGTGCTGTGTATGTCCTGTATATTATACTTTACATTGTCCTGTATATTGTACTATACATGTCCTGTATATTGTGCTGTATGTTGTCCCTGATATTATACTTTACATTGTCCTGATACATTGGTTCTGTATATTGTCTTCGGTATATGTCTGTACATTGTTCTTTATATTGTCCTGATAATTATACTTTACATTGTCTGTATATGTTAACTATACATTGGCCTGTATAGTGCCTGTATATTGTATATACATTGTCCTGTATATTGGTCCTGGATAGTTGTCCTGTTATTATACTTACATTGTTTGTATTTGTCTTGCTGAATATGTTCCTGTTATTGTACTGTTACAGGGTTGTGTATATTGTCTTCATGTTACATTGTACTGTATAGTGTTCTGTATATTGTTCTGTACATGTGTCTCTGTATATGGTCATGGATATTTTTATACTTACATTGTCCTGATTTGTGACTATACATTGTACTGGACATAGTGCTGTGTATGTCCTGTATATTATATTTACATTGTCCTGTATTTGTACTATACATTGTCCTGTATATTGTGCTGGTATATGTCCTGTATTTATATTAGTACTTTACATTGTCCTGTAAAATTGTTTGTATTGTTCTTCTGTATATTGTCCTGTAATTAGACTGTACATTGTTCTGTATATTGTCTTCTGTACATTGTCTGTATATTGTCCTGTACATTGTTCTGTATATTGTGCTGTGTCATTGTTTCTGTACATCGTTATGTACATGTAGTTATATTGTTCTGTTATGTCTGTAATTGTCCGTATATTGTCCTGTATATTATACTTTACATTGTGGTCCTGGTATATTGTCATCTGGATGGTATATTGTGCTGATATTGTGTCTGGTATATTGTATATGGTTCGTACATTGTCCGTACATTGTTCGTATTTCGGTTATCTAATATGATTGCCTGTATATTGTTATTCTTTACATCGTACTGTAGATTGTACTGATTATATTGTTGTATATTTTCTGGAATATATTGTCCTGTACATTGTACTGTATATTGTCTTGTATATTGTGCTCTATATTATACTTTACATTGTCCTGTACATTGTACTGTATATTGTCATAGAAGGTCGTCTATGTATCTACCATGAAATACCAATTGAGGGGGGGGGGGAGGCGAATGCTTTATTATGGTACAGGCATGTTTCCTCCCACCACCCCATATACAAATTGGCATAGGTGGGAGAAAATTTCGCCCCCATGGATGCCCCACAGATTTGTATGTAATATCTGTCTCGATCTTTAAAGTAATTCTAATAAGTTTTCTAATAAATACTGTAAAACTTCTATAATGTAATTTTTCCATAGAAATACACTATAATTATTTAGGTGATATTGTACTGCTTCTAAGCCTTTTTTATGGGGAATGTTAGAGTAGAGGGCAGTAACATCTATTGTAGCTAAATTATTTCTTCGGTCCAATGCTGACTCTCTATTATTTAATGACATCGGATGTGTCTTTTAAATACGAATGTAATCGTTTAACAAATGGTTGAAGACCATGTCTATTACATTTGACATGCCTTCATTAATAGACCCCATCCCGGATACTATGGGCGCCCTTTACTTCTGATTCCTTTTATGTATTTGGGACATGGTAAAAAATTGGAATCACTGGGTTATCTGGTACCAGTGCTTTACCCATTTTAGAACTAAGGAAACACTAATGAGACCCTTCTTGTACCAATTTTTTCAGTTGTTTTCTACATTTTTCTGTGGGATCTGTAGACAGTATCCTATATGTGTCACTATCTTTCAATTGTCTGTCTGTCTCTTTGAAATAATTAGCTTTGTCTTGTATTACTACTGATCCTCCCTTATCTGCTTTCTTTATCACTATGGTGTTATCATTTTTTAAGGATTTAACTGCTTCTTTCTCTGCTTTTGTTAAGTTAGACCTTAGTTTATGTGTGTGTGTCTTATAACCTGCATGTCTTTTTCTAGATTCCTCATATAGTTGGGTTAGATCTTGTTCCACTTGTTGTTGAAATCTATCTATGCAATTAGTTCTTAGATGTACTGGATAGAACGTGGACTCACTTCGACATTTATCCTCTAAAATAATAGGATCGATGCCTAAGTAATTCGGGCCAGGTCCTTTCATCTCATTAATTGTTAACAGTGTTTTTAAGTTTTCAATGGTTTTTGAATCTCCTTTGTCATTTGTGCTAAATGTTCTAGTGTTAGTCTTTATGGTTTCATTCCCTTTTTCTATGTTCATGCTAGTTTCATTTTCTAACATTTTAGTAGCTACATTCCATCCTTTTTCTTGTTTGTCTAAATTATGGGCCCATTTTTTAAGTACCAATTTGCGTATAAATTTATTAACATCCACTATTGTATTCAATAAATGAAAAGACTCTGTTGGGCTAAAAGATAGAAACATGCCTGTACCATAATAAAGCATTCGCCTCCATCCCCCCTCAATTGGTATTTCATGGTAGATACATAGACGACCTTCTATGGATATGGAAAGACACAGAAGATAGTTTTTATCAGACCATAAAAGACTTGAACAATAACCATTTTAAATAACATTCACATATACATTTGGAGGACAGACAGTAGACTTTCTAGACATCACCATTTATGGGCAAAATAATCGTCTTTACACGAAAGCATATAGGAAACCCCAAGCTAAAAACACAATACTAAGTGCACACTCATGTCATCCGAGCACATGTATAAAATCTATACCTTATGGACAATACATAAGACTTAGGAGAAATTGCACAAAAGAGACGGATTATCAAAAAGCAGCTGCAGATCTAACAGAAAGATTACAAAAAAGAGGATATAGCAGAAAACAACTAGAAAGAGCAAAGAAGAAAGTAAGAAGAGATCAAGAAATAGAAATAGGAGGAGAAAAAAGAACAGAGACACTAACAAAAGATCAAATGAATAGCAATAAATTGAAATTTATAACAAGTTATACTCAATAATTTGGTGTGTATTGTTTAATTATTTTAATTATCTGATGGGACTGAGGACTAAACTTGTTATAAATTTCAATTTATTGCTATTCATTGATCTTTGTTAGTGTCTCTGTTCTTTTTTCTCCTCCTATTTCTATTTCTTGATCTCTTCTTACTTTCTTCTTTGCTCTTTCTAGTTGTTTTCTGTATATCCTCTTTTTTGTAATCTTTCTGTTAGATCTGCAGCTGCTTTTTGATAATCCGTCTCTTTGTGCAATTTCTCCTAAGTCTTATGTATTGTCCATAAGGTATAGATTTTATACATGTGCTCGGATGACATGAGTGTGCACTTAGTATTGTGTTTTTAGCTTGGGGTTTCCATATGCTTTCGTGTAAAGACGATTATTTTGCCCATAAATGGTGATGTCTAGAACGTCTACTGTCTGTCCTCCAAATGTATGTGAAATGTTTTAAATTAAAATGGTTATTGTTCAAGTCTTTTATGGTCTGATAAAAACTATCTTCTGTGTCTTTCCATATCCATAGAAGGTCGTTCTATGTATCTACCATGAAATACCAATTGAGGGGGGATGGGGGCGAATGCTTTATTATGGTACAGGATGTTTCTATCTTTTAGCCCAACAGAGTCTTTTCATTTATTGAATACAATAGTGGATGTTAATAAATTTATACGCAAATTGGTACTTAAAAAATGGGCCCATAATTTAGACAAACAAAAAAGGATGGAATGTAGCTACTAAATGTTAGAATAGAAATGAAACTAGCTGAACATAGAAAAAGGGAATGAAAACATAAAGACTAACACTAGAACATTTAGCACAAATGACAAAGGAGATTCAAAAACCATTGAAAACTTAAAAACACTGTTAACAATTAATGGATGATGAAAGGACTGGCCCGAATTACTTAGGCACGATCCTATTATTTAGAGGATAAATGTCGAAGTGAGTCCACGTTCTATCCAGTACATCTAAGAACTAATTGCATAGATAGATTTCAACAACAAGTGGAACAAGATCTAACCCAACTATATGAGGAATCTAGAAAAAGACATGCAGGTTATAAGACCAAACAAACATAAAAAAAGTCTAACTTAACAAAAGCAGAGAAAGAAGCAGTTAAATCCTTAAAAAATGATAACACCATAGTGATAAAGAAAGCAGATAAGGGAGGATCAGTAGTAATAACAGACAAAGCTAATTATTTCAAAGAGACAGACAGACAATTGAAAGATAGTGACACATATAGGATACTGTCTACAGATCCCACAGAAAAATGTAGAAAACAACTGAAAAAATTGGTACAAGAAGGGGTATCATTAGGTTTCCTTAGTTCTAAAATGGGTAAAGCACTGGTACCAGATAACCAGTGATTCCAATTTTTTACCATGTCCCTAAAATACATAAAAAGGAATCAGAAGTAAAGGGCAGGCCCATAGTATCCGGGATGGGGGTCTATTAATGAAGGCATGTCAAATGTAATAGACATGGTCCTTCAACCATTTGTTAAACGATTACATTCGTATTTAAAAGACACATCCGATGTCATTAAAATAATAGAGAGTCAGCATGGACCGAAGGAAATAATTTAGCTACAATAGATGTTACTGCCCTCTACTCTAACATTCCCCATAAAAAAGGCTTAGAAGCAGTACAATATCACCTAAATAATTATAGTGTATATCTATGGAATGGAAAATTACATTATAGAAGTTTTACAGTATTTATTAGAACTTTTAGAATTACTTTAAAGACGAGACAGATATTACAACAAATCTGTGTGGGCCATCCATGGGGGCGAAATTTTCTCCCACTATGCCAATTTGTATATGGGGTGGTGGGAGGAAACATGCCTGTACCATAATAAAGCATTCGCCTCCCCCCCCCCCTCAATTGGTATTTCATGGTAGATACATAGACGACCTTCTATGGATATGGAAAGACACAGAAGATAGTTTTTATCAGACCATAAAAGACTTGAACAATAACTATTTTAATTTAACATTTACACATACCTTTGGAGGACAGATAGTATACTTTCTAGACATCACCATTTATGGGCAAAATAATCGTCTTTACACGAAAACATATAGGAAACCCCAAGCTAAAAACACAATACTAAGTGCACACTCATGTCATCCGAGCACATGTATAAAATCTATACCTTATGGACAATACATAAGACTTAGGAGAAATTGCACAAAAGAGACGGATTATCAAAAAGCAGCTGCAGATCTAACAGAAAGATTACAAAAAAGAGGATATAGCAGAAAACAACTAGAAAGAGCAAAGAAGAAAGTTAGAAGAGATCAAGAAAATAGGAATAGGAGGAGAAAAAAGAACAGAGACACTAGCAAAAGATCAAATGATAGCAATAAATTGAAATTTATAACAAGTTATAGTCCTCAGTACCATCAGATAATTAAAATAATTAAACAATACACACCAATATTATATGAGGATGCAGATTTAAGAAAAGTACTGGATAATGGGTTCCAATGTATACCTAAAAGAGCTAGGAATTTAGGGGACCTACTTTCCCCAAGTGAAATCAAAATGAATAAAAATGTGACGAGGATGGTTAACCATAAAAGGGACCTATAGATGTGGTGCTACTAAATGCATCACATGTGGATACATTAGCAAAGGACCAACGTTCAATAGTACAGTCACAGGCAAAATTTATAACATTAAACATTATGCCAATTGTGGCACCACACAAGTGGTATATTTGTTAACTTGCTTCACCTGTAAGGTACAATATGTGGGGAGCACGACACGTAAACTCAGGATAGAATTCGAGAGCACATAAGAGACATAAAGTCAAATAATAGAAAAAGTCCCATAGCAAGACATTTCTTCGAATGTAAAATAATCAAATTAATAAATTGGGGTTCAAGCCATTCAATGGGTACCCAGAGATAGCAGAATAAAGATAGAGTGAAACAATTACGAAAAAAAGAAGTAATGTGGATATTTGAATTAAAACAAGAATTCCGCAGGGATTAAATCTAATATATAATAATTGTTATATGGGGTAAAATGATGTATAATAAATATATGTAGGCAAAAATGGAATAGAATAGACATAATTGAGCTCATGAGATGTGTAAGAGTTAAAGGTTTAATAATGTTACTAAATAAGAGTGGAAATCACTAATGTGAAATTTGTATAAACAGAATAATAGATTTGATCACATGCTCTAGAACACAATGTATCATGCTCAAAAGTTAGGAATAATGTTGCTATTTTAATCTAAAAAAGAGGGAACTGTAGAACTAAGTTAATGCATTGATTAGTTAATTTGAACACACTCTCAGATAATAGGTAGTTCCCTATTGGGAACGGAATAGGGGAGTGGTTCAATAGGCTTTACAATATAAATTACAATCACTGGTGAGAAAGAGAACAGCCTATGAGTAAGAGCGGGAGTGCCGCTCGAAACAGCGTCAGGCAACCAATAGATTGTGTGATGGATTTTAAAATGTCATAATAAAGTTTATAAGCTTTTAAAATTTGGGTGACCCTGAAGTTCTTTCCGGATCAAGGAGTGCGGACTGGCCAACCACTAAAAGGAGGAGCCGAATACTTTATAAGCAGTCGGACCAAGGAAGGGTCCGGGCAGTCCCGCACCCGGACCACCAAGTCGAACGGGTGAGTCCTGATCTATGGAAAATGTCAATGTTTGAACTAGAAGTATGTGTAAAGACGTCTATATACAAGTGTGTATGTTACACGAATAAGAAGAAGGATTTTACGATAGATCTGGGGTCCAGTACACCCAGATCTCCCCTTTACCTAAGTAAGCTAACCATTTAACAATACGAACAAAGCTAAATAATATCACATTAAAGAGTTTTAAAATAATTGGTTAATCCATTTAGCAATTAGAGGTCACTATAATCTGGGACTATATACAACTCGTAACATTTATTCTCCTACTGTATGTGTCCCGCAAAAAACTGGGGAGAAGACACAGTCCAAAAAAGTGGAAGAAAAAAACGGGAAAGAGAAAAAGAAAAATAGAAACAACAGGAATGTCTCTTTCAAGCCAAATTAAATACCAAAAAAACCCCCAAACAATAGTGTCATTAACAAACACAGAGACCTTGCTTTCACTGCCCTGAACTCAGAGCCGGATTAAGGCTAAAAAGGACCCAAGGCAAAATGGCAGATCTGGGCCCTCCATATGTCTCTCATTGGTTTTAGTATTTTTGCCTGTTTTTACCTAGTGCTGTGCAGATGAACAATAATAACTGCATTACACCAAAATTCTATACATGATAAAAGAGTGAGTAATAAAATACAGATGGACAGTGAATATCAGCACTGTACGTACAGTCAATGCTCAGTTCAGAGAACAGGTGAGTCCCTGTACACAGTACCACGTACAAAACAAGATATAAACAGTGAAATTGTTCATAACCATTGGGGACCACAGATCGGTTGGATAAATCAACGATTAATAGATCTAATATCAAGCCAGTGTATGGCCAGCAAAACATTCCCCATTCCA
>CM033470.1:143645248-143682062 GCA_019447015.1 Hymenochirus boettgeri | reverse complement strand
CCTGACTCCAAGTGGCAATCGAAATTTCCCTGGATCAACTCTACTTTATTGTATCAATACAACATTGTAACATTCCTTGTTTGCAGAAACTCATCCACTTTTTTTTTAAACTGACCAATGAACCTGCCATTACAACGTCCACTGGAAGACAGTTCCATAGCTTTACCGTTCTCACAGTGAAAACCCTTTCCGAGCTTGAAGCCTAAACGCTTTTTTCTTCAAGTCTTTTGTAAGGTACTTACCACGGGTGTCCGCTCCAGCGACGATCCCACTGGGCGGCGCTCCGGCCCCAGTGACGCCAACGCTCGCTCGCGGCATCCTTGCGTGAGCGCCGTTGTGACGTCACCAACCAGGGGCGACGCCGGCGCGAAGTTTAAAAATCCGCTCAGTCCATCCCTAGATGCCTGCCTTGTCAGTTGTTTCTGGCGTCTAGGGTTTTTTGCTGTTTGGACTCGTGCAGTCCAATTTCCAGTAATCCTGCCATTGTTCCTGTTACTATCTATCCTGCCAATTGTATCCAGCCATTGTTCTGTTGCCCATGTATCCAGCCATTGTTCCTGTGCCATTGTATCCAGCCATTGTATCCAGCCACTTGTTCCTGTTACCATTGTATCCAAGCCATTGTATCCACCATTGTATCCAGCCACTTGTTCCTGTTGCCATTGTATCCAGCCATTGTATCCAGCATTGTATCCAGCCATTGTTCCTGTTTCCATTGTATCCAGCCATTGTATCCAGCCATTGTTCCTGTACCATTGTATCCAGCCATTGTATCCAGCCACTGTTCTCTGTTGCCATTGTATCCAGCCATGTATCCAGCAATTGTACCAGCCATTGTTCCTGTTGCCATTGTATCCAGCCATTGTTCCTGTTGCCATTGTATCCAGCCATTGTTCCTGTTGCCATTGTATCCAGCCATTGCTCCTGTTGCCATTGTATCCAGCCATTGTTCCTGTTACCATTTATCCTGCCATTGTATCCACCATTGTTCCTGTTACCATCTATCCAGCCATTTGTATCCAGCCATTTTCCTGTTACCATCTATCCAGCATTGTATCCATCCATCGTTCCCAGTGTACTCCAGCATCCAGCTCCGGTCTCCAGTGCATTCCAGCATCCTTTCCCACTACTTCTCCTTCATCTCACTAAAAACTGAGTCTTCCTGTACTCTACCCCAACGTAGTCAGGGCAGCATTACAGTACAAGCGGGCCATGGATGCCTCTGAGGGATTAATGTCCAACTATCTAAAACTCTCCAAGCCTTATCTACCCCGGATGGAACGTTTTTGAACACCAACAAACCGTATGGCACAATTTATGGCTCATTGGCCTCACGCCTATCACCTGTTGAACACCTCACCTTCTCTCCCGTCTAATCCTGCACCTGCATGCAAGTTGGTCATGAACCCCGTTATTCCTTCTCCTCTCTATAATGGGAACCCCCAATGGCTGTAGGGGTTTCTTAATCAATGCCAAATTCAATTTGAATTACAACCCTCCCTCGTTTTGTCTCAATAGAGCAAAGTGGGTTATATAGTTGCTTTGTTGGAAGGTGGAGCCCTGGCCGGGCCTCTCCATTGTGGGAGAATGATGACCCATTATATCTGACATCACCAATTTTCTTGCTACATTCTGGAAGGTATTCGACGCTCCTGGTCGTAAAATAAGTGCTTCCACCCATTTGTTGTGCAACTACAAACAGGGAATCATTCTGTTGGACATTATGCCATGAGTTCCGTATCACTTGCAGCAGAAGTCTCCTGGAACAACGAGGCTCTTGTGGCGGCCTTCCTACAGGGTCTATCAGACCGCATCAAGATGACTTGTCTCCAAAGACATGCCTTCCTTGTTGGAAGATCTGATGATTGCTCTTTGTATTCGTATTGATACACGGTTTCGGGAGCGACAGTCGAGAGAACACCGGATCGTCAATTGCCTTCCAGATCTTGCTCCTCGTCCAGTAAAACCTATCTTCTCTGCTCCTACGCCCACTACCGAAGACCCTGCAGATTGGGGGAATCTCGTTTTATCTCCAGAAAGAAAAGACAAGTAGGAGATCTCTGGGCCTGGTGTCCTATACTGTGCTGGCTCAGGACATTTTGCACAAACCTGCCCTGTTAAGCCGGGAAACGACTCTGCCTAGAGTTAGAGGAAAAAATCTTCTAGGCAAAAAGAAACCTTCTCCTCTTTTTCTGGTACCTGTAACAATAAAATTCAATTCTAAAGTCCTATCCAGGGACGCTTTCCTGGACTCAGCGCAGCAGGCAAGTTCATTGATTCTTTGTTGTTCAACAACATGATATTCCCCTTCAATCATTGCTAACCCCTTCCGTGTACTGGCTATTGACAATAGCCCCCTATCTTCAGAATATGTCACTCAAATCACTCCAGAGTTATCCTTACCAAACTGGGCCCTGCCATAATGAAAAGTTGTCCTTCTTTGTCATTGATTGTCCCTCCACACCCATTATTTTGGCCTTCCCTGGCTTCAACTCCATACCCATCTATGGATTGGCTTTCTGGAGAAATAGTTGCTTGGAGTTTCCTAACTGCATTTCCCATTGTCTTTCCTTGCCACTATTCCGTGCTCCAGTCTTCTCCCGGAAAAAGGACGCTTCTTTTCTTCCTGAACCGTATAAGACTTTCTGGATGTGTTTTGTAAGAAATCAGCTGAGACTTTGCCTATCCATAACCTATGATTAGCTCCATTGACCTCCTGTCTGGAACCATGCCCCCCGTGGACGACTTATACCCTTTATCTCAGCCTGAAACCATGGCCATGAAGGAATACATTCAGATACTTGTCCCGAGGATTCATCGTCCTTCCACTTCTCCTGCTGGGGCTGGTTCTTTTTTGTCGAAAAGAAAGATGGAGGTTTGTCTCCTGCATAGATTATAGGGATTAAACAAAATTACGGTGAAGAATCGTTATCCCCTTCCCCTGACCACGAATTGCTCGATCAATTAAAGGGGGCCAAAATATTCTCTAAACTTGATCTTCGAGGGGCTTACAATTTGATCCGGATCAGGAAAGGGATGAGTGGAAGACAGCCTTTAATACCCGTGATGGTTCATTTTGAGTATCTGGTAATGCCGTTTGGGCTTTGTAATGCCCCAGCAGTTTTTCAAGAATTGGTCATGATATCTTCAGAGATCTTCTAGGCAATTCGTGTGGTCTACCTAGATGATATTCTAGTTTTTCTTCAAGACTATCCCTCTCATCATATTCATCTTCGTCAAGTTGTCCCGATTACGTGCCAATCGTCTTTATGCCAAGCTAGAAAAGGTCTGTTTGAAGTTACAAAGTTCCGTTCCTTGTTATATTATCTCTCCCAGGGTTTTGAAATGGATTCCTCTAAAGTGTCTGCTGTTCTCGATTGGCCTCTTCCTTCTTCTACTAAGCCATTCAACTTTTCATCGGTTTCGCCAATTACTATAGGCAATTTAATCAAAGGCTTTTCCTCCATAATTTCTCCCATCTTAGACTCATGCGAAAAGGGGCAAACCTATGCCTGATGGAGGAAGCTATAGAAGCCTTTAAAAGTATTAAAGAAGCATTTGCCTCTGCACCCGTTTTAGTCCATCCTGAATACCATCTGCCATTCTTCGTTGAAGTTGATGCTTCTGATATGGGTGCTGGAGCATTTTATCTCAAACGGAATAAAGAGAAAACTTCATCCTTGTGCTTACTTTTCTAAGAGATTCACTCCATGGGAGAGAATTATGACATTGTCAATCGAGAATTACTGGCCACAAACTTGCTCTGGAAGAGTGGCGGCATCTTCGGAAGTACAGTCATCCCATAACTATATTCACTGACCATAAAATTTAGAATACATCCAAACCGCCAAAAGATTGAATCCCAGACAAGCCCGCTGGCACTTTTTTTTTCACGCTTTAATTTTACCATCACCTTTCGCCGGGCAAAAAACAAGAAGGCTGACGCCTTATCCGGTCATTTGGTTCTCTAGAATCCACCATAATTGACAAAGGCCTATTATTCCCAAATCCAAAATTCTGGGTACTATTCTTCTTCATGTTGTCTGCCGAAATTAATTCTGCTCAGGACTCTTGCCCCTCTACTACTCCCAATGACAAAGTTTTCATTGCCCCTGCCTTACGCACACCGCTACTATCAATATCTCATTGTTCAACAGGCTGGTCATCCTGGGTTCAAAAAACCATTTCACCTCTATCTCGTCGTCGTGGTGGCCTGATCTAAGAAAAGATGTCAAGAACTTTGTAGCATCCTGTTCCATTTGTGCCATGTCCCAAATCTCCCGTAATCTTCCTTACGGTCTTCTTCACCACTTTCCACACTTCTCGTCCTTGGACGCATCTATCCATGGATTTTATTGTTGATTTACCTCCGTCCAAGAAAAATACGTATATGGTTACTATTGATCGTTTTAGCAAAATGGCTCATTTTGTTCCGCTACCCAAGTTGCCCTCAGCACTGGAACTCTCTCATTTATTTATCTCCCCCATTTTCCGCTTACATGGATTACCTGCAATTGTCCCACAGAGGAAACACAATTCATTTCCAAATTCGGAGATCCTTATGTAAATCCTTGAACATAAACTTCAATTTTCTCTCATATCATCTCACCACTCCAATGGTCTGCTGAACGGATGAATCAGTCTCTTGAACATTTCCTCCTGTTTCATATCTCCATTTCCCAAAATGATTGGTCGACTTGTTACCATGGGCGGATTTTTTGCATATAATAATTCCCCACACTCTTCCTCTGGGACTTCTCCTTTTTTTTGTAATATGGGCCAGAATCCAATGTTTTTTCCCCAAGATTTTCTCTTTTCCAATAATCCAGCGCTGACGATATGCTTGCCCATATGTCTGCTATCTGGGTTCTACAAGGAATAATCTTTTGAAATCCTCGTTGATTCGAAAAAAGCTGCAGACAAAAGACGAAGGCCTGCTCCTCGATATTCCATTGGAGATAGAGTTTGGCTATCCTCACAAAATATTCATCTTCATGTACCAACCCCTAAATTAGGTCCCAAATTCATTGGCCCCTTTTCTATCTCCCGAAATAATAGTCCTACAGCTTTCCGTCTTGATTTACCACCTACTATGAAGATATCAAATGTCTTCCATGTATCCTTACTCAAACCATTTATTGTCAACCAATTTCCAGTGTCTAATCTGCTCCCGCCCCCATTTTAGTTGATGGTCAGCAGGAGTTTGAAATTCAGGAAATTCTTGATTCCAGATATGTCAAAACTCTCTCAACTTAATACTGATTCATTGAAGGCTTTGGTCCAGAAGAACGCTCCTGATTAAACTTGTTTGACATCCATGCACCTCGTTTAATCAAGACATTCCATAAGAATCATCCTTTCAAACCTGGAGGCCAGTGTGTCCTGGGCCCCCCGTGGAGGAGGGGTACTGTAAGGTACTTACCCGGGTGGCCGCTCCAGCGACGATCCGCTGGGCGGTGCTCCGGCCCCAGTGACGCCGACGCTCGCTCGCCGGCGTCCTGCGTGAGTGCCGTCGGGCGTCCCCATGCAGGGGCGCCGGCCGGCGCGAAGTTTAAAATCCGCTCAGTCCATCCCTAACGCCCGCTGTCAGTTGTTACTGGCGTCTAGGGTTTTTGCTGTTTGGACTCGTGCAGTCCATTCCAGTGTCCTGCCATTGTTCCTGTTACATCTATCCTGCCAATTGTATCCAGCCATTGTTCCTGTTGCCATTGTATCCACCATTGTTCCTGTTACCATTGTATCCAGCCATTGTTCCTGTTACCATTGTATCCAGCAGATTGTACCAGCCATTGTATCCACCACTGTTCCTGTTGCCATTGTATCCAGCCATTGTAGCCAGCAATTGTATCCAGCCATTGTTCCTGTTGCCATTGTATCCAGCCATTGTTCCTGTTACCATTGTATCCAGCCATTGTATCCAGCCATTGTATCCAGCCACTTGTATCCAGCAATTGTATCCAGCCATTGTTCCTGTTGCCATTGTATCCAGCCATTGTATCCAGCCATTGTTCCTGTTGCCATTGTATCCAGCCATTGCTCCTGTTGCCATTGTTCCTGTTGCCATTGTATCCAGCCATTGCTCCTGTTGCCATTGTATCCAGCCATTGTTTCCTGTTGCCATCTATTGTCCTGCCAATTGTATCCAGCCATTGTTCCTGTTACCATCTACCAGCCATTTGTTCCAGCCATTGTTCCTGTTACCATCTATCCAGCCATTGTATCCAGCCATCGTTCCCAGTGTACTCCAGCATCAAGCTCGGTCTCTAGTCATTCCAGCATCCAGTTTCCCACTACTTCCTCCTTCATCCAACTAAAACGTGAGTCTCCCTGTACTCTACCCCACGGTCAGGGCAGCTTACAGTCTTAAGGATGTCCTTGTGTCCTTTGACATGTTCTATTGTGAACAATGCCCCATATGTTTATTGTATGGCCCGTTAATTATTTTATACACAGTAATCATATCCCCACGCAAGCGCCTTTTCTCCAGCGTCACTAATTGTAACTTTTTCAGTCTCTCTCTTCATATTCAGCTCCCCCAATCCCCTTATAATTTAGTTGCCCTCTCTGAACCCTTTAATTTCAAAGATTCCTTTTGTACACAGGATTCCAAAATTGCACTGCATATTCCAAATGAGGCCTTACCAATGCTTTGTAAGAGGGAGATTACATTTTCCTCCCTTGAATCCATACCTCTCTTTATACAAGACAATACCATGCTGGCTCTGGCTGTTTGCCGCCGCCTGGCACTGCTTGCTACCTTTAAGTTTGTTATCCACCAAAACTCCAAGATCCTTTCCCAGGGATTCACTAACACAGAGCCATTTATAGTATAAGCAGCACAAGGATTTTAAGCCCAAAATGCATCACCTTACATTTATCACATTGAATTTCATCTGCCACTTAGCAGCCCAATGTGATAATCTATCTAGATCCCCCTGTAACGATTGCACATCCTCTGAAGTTTTTTAATGTCGACAAAGTTTTGTGTCGTCACAAAGACAGAAACCTTGCTGACATCCCCACTTCCAAATCATTAATAAATAGATTAAATAGAAGCGGCCCCAACACAGAACCCTGTGGCACCCCCTTAGCACTTTGTCCATAATGATAAGCCCCATTAACACCTACTCTCTGCATCCTATTCATTACCAATTTTCTATCATGTACAAATGTGACTCCCCAGACCACAGACCTTGCTTATTCATTAGTCGCCTATGGGGGACTGTATCAAAAGCCTTTGCAAAATCCAAGTAAACTACATCTACTGCTATACCAGAGTCTAAATTTCTACTTACTTCCTCATAAAGCCAAGCAAGTTAGTTTGACAAGATCTATTTATTCCTCCTAAATCCATGCTGGTTACTACTTATAATGTCAGTCCTTGAAAACATACTCTGAACATGTTCCCTTATTAAACTTTCCAGGATCTTCCCCACCACTGAATTTAAACTTACGGCCTGTAATTACCCGGCTGTGACCGACTACCCTTTTTGAATATTGGAATAACATCAGCCTTTTCCAATCCGAGGCACACCACCGGACATGAGGGAATCAGCAAATAAGAAACATGTGCCTAGATAACTGAACTTAGCTCCTTAAGTACCCGAGGATGTATTTATCCGGTCCAGGAGATTATTATATTAACCTAACCTTATTTAGTTTTTCTTCTGTACCATATCCTCGTTTAACCAAAGTGAACTTGAATCTTGTATACCTTTATATGCTACTATACTCTATGATATCTGTACTTGGATCCTCTATATGTAACAGAGGAAAAAAATTATTCAAGACATTTGCTTTATCGCCATCCTCCGTAACTAACTTATCCCCATTATTAATGGTGCCACATTCTCTCCTCATCTTCTACTATTAATATACTTAAAAAATGTTTAGGCTTAGTGATGCTTTCTTCAGCTATCCTAACTTCATTATTAATTTTAGTAGTTTGATTGCTTTCTTACCTCCTTGTTACAGTTTTTTATACTCCCTAAAGGCCCTTTCCGTTCCCTCGTCCTTAAAGGTTTTAAATGCCTTTTCTTCCTTACCATTTGCCTCTTTACATCAGAATTCAGCCACATGGGCCGGATTTATTTTTTTTACATTTATTTCCCAGGTATAAATTTAGATGTGAACTGGCTTAAAATCCCCTTGAACACAGTCCACTTCTGTTCAGTACCTTTACCTGTAATACATTATCCCAGTTGACATTCTGAAGAGCTTTCCTGAAATTAAATGTCTTTGTTAACCCAGCGCACTTTCCTTTCGATAACAAGTCCAAATGCCACTATTTCATGGTCAATATCCCCTAAGCCTCCAGTTACCTTTATATCTATAATGCGCTCCACAATGTTAATATTACCAGATCCAACAGAGCTCCTTTTCTAGTAGGAACCTCAACCCACCTTTGAGGAAAATTATCCTACAGACAGAATTCAGGAACTCATCGCCTTTTCTGTGATGGCAGTTTCCACACACACAATCAATTTCAGGGTAATGAGTCCCCCATAATGAGCACACTCCCAAACTTGCAGCCCTTGCCAAGTGCATATGAAGTTGACTCACCTCCTCTCTGCTAGCATTTGGCGGCTTATAGCAGACACCAACACATGACATTACCCCCTTTCCTGTTGCCTAATTCCACCCATTTGCCTCCACTTTATCATCCATATCACCAGTTTATCTCTTCTTTAAATTTGGCTTCAATTCTTTTTTAACATAAACACATACTCCTCCCCCTTTCCTTTTTTTTCTGTCCTGCCTAAACAAGGCATATCCTTCTATATTTACAGCCCAGTTCGTGAAACTGTTCAACCACGTTTCTGCTATACCTATCACAGCATACTTTTCATTCAATGCCATCATTCCAATTCACCCTTTGGTCAGCCAGGCTTCTCGCATTTGCAAACATACATTTTAGATTATGATCCTGTAATTTATTCATACACTTTGATACACATCCTCCCTATCCCCCTATGACTAGCTAGCCCACCCCCCTTTCCGCCCACCACTTGCCTATCTACACCGCGTTCCTCCTGACAATCTATCCCAGTGAGACTGCTAATACCCCCCCCCACACTAGTTTAAAATCTCCTCCAATCCTTAGTCCATCTTCTCCCCTAAAACAGCTGCACCACCATCAGTGAGGTGCACTCATCCTACTAAAGAGCCTGTAGCCGACAGCAAGTCTGCCCAGTTCTCAATAAACCCAAACCCTTCTTCCTTCCAACCACTCTCTTAGCCACGCATTAATGCTCCTAAGCTCCCGCTGTCTCCCTGGCTTAGCACGTGGCTGCGGGTAGATTTGAAAACACTACCCTGGAGGTCCTTGCTTTTATCTTGGCCCTAGTTCTCTCGGAAATCATGTTTAAGGACCTCACCTCTAACTTTGTCATTGGCACCAATGTGACCCAGACCGCCGGGTCACACCCGCCCCACCCATAATCTGTCTACACGATCCACCACATGCCGAACCCTAGCACCAGGCAGGCAACACACAGTTCGGCATGTGGGTCTTGGCGGCAGATTACCCTATCTACCTTCCTATAATGGGTCCCCTACCACTACCACCTGCCTTGCATTCCTGACCCTTCGTTCCTCCTCCCTTGTATCAGAGATGGCAGTCCCCTGGGTGCTCAGGGACTAGCCCCCTCCATCACGCTATTTCGAGGTGTCCTCCCTCACTTCATTACCTAAGGCGGCAAATCTGTTGGATGGACAATCTGGGAAGAAGGCCCCCTACTCTTTCCGTCCCCCACTTCCCTATTAACCCTAAAAAACTACCTCCCCCTCATCCTTTCTTGTCCCTCTTCCACCCCTCTATACTGGCCCCAGCCAGTGCCTGCTGACCCCCAGTTCTGCCAATCCCCGCAATGCTGCAAGCTGCCCCTTATACTCTCCACCTCAGCTTCCAAATGGGCAACCCACTCACACCTGACACAGACATAGGTTCCCCGAACGTCTGTCCAGGTTCCTATACATGTGCACGATGCACATCATGATACTGACAAAACTGTCCCTTCTAATACACCACACCAACACAAAAACCTTGTTTAATTGCCCTTCTTGTTTCAATGTCCTTCTTTTTATTGTCCTTGAGATCAAGTCCTTCTTTTTATATGTCCTTGAGATCAAGGTCCTTCTTTTTATATGTCCTTGAGATCAAGGTCCTTTTTATATGTCCTTGAGATCAAGGTCCTTCTTTTTTATATGTCCTTGAGATCAAGGTCCTTCTTTTTTAATGTCCTTGAGAATCAGGTCCTTAGAGAAAGGCCCTCACACAAGTCGTTACACCACAGGAAACTTCCTTTGGTTAGGTCCAAACCACAAGCCCAACCCTGTGAATCCTATTTAAACTAATAGGCCCCAACCCCCACACCAATTAGTGCAAGAGCCAGAAAGAGAGGGAAAAAAACCCAAACACTATTAACACCCTTTCCCAGCCTGTGTGATTACAACAGGTACAATACTAGAATATAGAAGTCCAGCACACCCCTTTAACTGGAAGACGAAAGATTAGTCCTGCTTACTGCACACTCAGTCCTGCACACATAGTTCTTAACAGTACAAACAATCCTTATTTTCAAACTGTCAAACAATCCTGTCAAATGTAGTAAATCTGTCCCATAAAGAGTATGTAGCCCTACAAAGTCTACCATAGAGATCAGTCCTAGTCATAAGGGAGCTGATAAGGTGGTACGGTGGTCATATTAAATAAGCAAGACTATCTGGAAGAAGCCTATAGGCAACTTAAAGATAGGAACAGGTTTTAAAAGGAAGATCCTACCTCTAAATGTAAAGCCAAATTAGAAAATCTCATTAAGTGGGCACTTGACTAAGGGCCATATTTATAAAAAAAGCAAAATTAGCGCAAAAAAAATTACCGCCGCGAAAATAGCGCTATCGCCATTTATATGTATCGCGGCGCGATGTGTTGGGCGGTAATTTAAAACCCTCCCGACGCCTCTGCTAAGGGGGCGGCGGAGACCACCCGCCGCCGCTTCCCAGCAGCCCCTCCCAACCCCTTACCCCAACCCCTTAAATTTGTCTCTAGAAGAGCTAAATCAATACAAGATATTTTAGCCCCGAGTATGTAGAAATCGTAAATCCAATTAATGACCCATGGGTACATATCCGTTGCGGTGCTTCGAGATGCCCACTTGTAATTTTATAGTAGTAAATATACAAGTACGGCCACTAAGAAAGTTATACACTTAAAATTACATTAATTGGAATTCTACATATGTATGTTACGTTCTGAGATGCACAAATTGTTGCAAACAATATATCTGGGATGCACTTCTAGAACTCTAAAATCCTGAGTGTGTGAGCAATAAGAGATCTAAAAATAATAATCAAAAAGTCCAGTGGGCACGTCATTTCAACATCTGCAATGGCAATCTTATCAGGTATCTTAAAGGTATCTCCACTCGTATTTTCAAGATTTGGGAATCCAGTTCTATTGAAAACGGGAGGTAAAGGAGCTGTACCTACCTTCCGTTCTTCAATAGACAAACAGGAGCCAGGAGAGAAGGTAAGAACTTACCCCGCTCACTCGGCGCCTAGTCTGACATGTCCCAATGGACCTTGTCTTCTATGTGCATAGATCGCGCATGCGCATAGAAGACAAGGTCCGTCGGGACCTGTCAGACTACACGCCAGGGGAGCGAGCGAGCGGGGTAAGTTTCTTACTTCTCTCCTGGCTCCTGTTTTGTTCTTTGAAGAACAGAAGGTAAGGCACAGCTCCTTTACCTCCCGTTCTTCATATAACGGTTCCCAAATCTTGAAAATACGAGTGGAGATCCCCTTTAAGGTACAGGGAGTACAACATAAAAGGAATAAAGACAGACTCAAGCTGAGTTAATGGATTTTTAAATCCCTCAGGAGGAATACGTGCATGACATAACATGTTATACGACCGGACAATATTATTAAATCAGAAAATAGATGGCTTATATGGTAAGTAGGTGTTGTATCATCTGGAATGTTTCATAGCATTTGTATGGTGATTATGTTCATTGTATATAGCAATTGTATTGTCACTATATGTATCGTTTTTTTGTATCCACATTAGACTGTTACCTATGTTTAATAAGTTACCAACTTTGTGTTTCTATTTGTACACTAACATGGTAGCGAAAGTCTTCTGTTTTTCTTTGTTGGGGTCTCCTGAGAGAAGGGGAGATGCGCAAGTAGGCAGAGTTTGGCTGACTTCACTTCCCTCCCCTTCTTAAGGGCGTCACGCATGGCCAGTCACGTAGCCTATGATAAGCACCCTAACGGTCCGAAATGCGTAAGGAGTTCCACACAACTAGCGCGTGCCAGTGGCAGTTTTAAGTATGTTGAAATAAAGTGATGTTTTAATCTTATCGAGCAGCAGTGTCGAGTTTTCTTGGAGTGTATTGAGACCTGTATACTTACCTAGAGATTAAAACACTAGATAATAAGAGTTAATGAACACTGTATTTTATTGGTCTTTGAGAGGAGGCTGGCAGCGTAGGTTCTTTCAATCAAGGGTGCCCAACCTGGCTATGCTGGAAGCTGCACTAACGGCACCTCATGCCATGTTCAGGTCATGGGCATAGCCTTGCCCCCCGACGTGCCATGTTGCACTCCGACCTACCCACTCGGCCAGCCACGGGCCTCGGTAGTGGTCTGCAATGCATCAGATTAGCTTTCCTTCTTTGTTCCCCAGTTAATTTTCTGCCATGATTGCTACATGTTTTTAAACTCAAATAAAGAGTAATGTTTTATACAAGTTTGGAGTAATTAGAAATAATATAGATTGGGTTACTTCCGCGCTATGGTGTGGTAGGGAATGTCTCCTTAATTAGGGTGGCTGCACTGCAAGTTGTCCACTGGATTGTTTATAAATCTTTAAAAGTATCTTGCTTGCCTGGGGGTATGGGTAGGGGAAGGGTTAAATAAGAAGTAAAAAATAAAAAATAAATAGGTTAAGATCAAGATCTCTGTAAAAAAACAGTTTAAAATGACACTTCCATATATAAAATTAAATTCAACCACTCACTTATGTCTATCCCCACTAGGGTAATGCAGGCTTCACTCTGTGCTGTTCTGATGCTTACTTGGTCTGTATAGCTCCCAAAAACCTCTGCACACAGGAATAAGGTTGCCAACAAACTTTATATAGCATTAAAAACAATAAAAAGCACTAAAAACCTTGCAGAAACAGTCCATTAGCAGTTGTTGAAGTTGTACCTCTCTGCTATGGTGTGGCCCTTTAAGTCGTGGCTTGTGAGGTAGTTCCTAGCGTTTCACTGTTTTAATATCGAAAACATACATGGCACAATTATCAGCCAAAACAGCCCTGCATACAGAATCGTGTGTCCGTGGGTCAGGCCCCGCAATCGCACGTGTGTATGAGGCTTCAGAAATACATTTTAATAAACAATAGGAATCAGTAGGAGTAAAATAAATATGTTAAACTGAGTGATAATAGAGATATGAAATGATAGAGGGCCTCCTAAACTCGTCTGGTGGGCCCCTGGTATCAGATTACCTGGTGGGCCCCAAAGTCCAGTCTGACACTGCGGGCAGGAACCAAAGCAAAGGACACCAGCCACTGAGTAGGAAACGGACGAGGTTTGGAGCCGTCGTTACACACGTTAATTGGCTTTTCTAAATGGTATCACCACCCAAAACAACACCTTTTTCTGTTGTGTAACCCACCCTGGACCACCCCCAACCGCCATGTTTGTTTGATAAAAAAAAAGCAGAAATTTACTTACAGGATTTTTTTACACAATACAGTGAGGCCAGTATTAGGTTAAATTTATATTGGGTGGACATGCCCTTAACCAAGATATAGTGAAAATAATAATTTCTTATTTTTGTTGCTAGATTACTTTTGAAATGGTTGATAATGGATGGGCCATTAGGTTTTTTTTTCCAGGATGTCCCATAAAGTTAGTAAATGTTGGAAGGATTGCTATAATATAAATGCAGATAGATTCCGATTAATACTTATAGCCCTTCACTCCTGCAGCTGCAAACCGCAAGCAGCAGAGAGGGTCTGGGACAGGCATCGCGCCTGTGATTTGCAGTCAGGTAATCACAGACGTGACTGCAGCTGTGAAGACAGCCGCGGGATTGAAGGGCTGAAAATATATTCTGAAGACCCTGCTAACATATGGGATGTCCATATTTTTTATCCTGTCTTGCTTTCCCTCCCTCTTACTGTTGTAATTTGTGTTCTTTGCTTTCCTTCTACCTCTCCTTTTGACAAAGGCCCAGTCAGGATATCCACAAGTTTTAGGGGCTCCGTGCAGATGTTTATTTCTTTGCCTCTGTGCTATTGGGATGTTCTCTGCTCTGTGTTTGCAGGGTTCTGATGACACTAAAGGGTTGTGGGAGTCAAACATCATTACAAGCGATTTTGCATCTTATTCCCTGGGCAGTTTCGAAAAACACCTCTTAGCCACAATGCAATCACACCTTGCATCAGAAGCAACTTTGTTGCTATATGCTTAGTCGGTTATTAATTGTAACAAGTCATTCTGAATTGAGAGATCCGTCGGATACAGCAAAGACATCTCAGAATTAAATTTAAGGAATGTCCGTCAAAAATAAAGTTTAGCTATGAATGGTAAACGCCCACGAACCTAGCTTTGCCATTACTAATTTTCCAAAGATGCCCCTGAAGTCTCTTACCGACCGTCCTCACCCTCCTCCTCTGCTCTGCGGCTGACAGCCACTCCACTTCCTGTTGCAGCTGTCAGTAAGTGACGTCACGCCCATTGCCTGATAGCCGCAACCAGGAGTGGAGGGCTCTTCAGCACAGAAGCCCTCTGCTCCTGTTTTTGCTCCCAATGAGCTTGTAACAGGAGTCAGGGGCTGGAGGGACCGTCGTAACACTTCAGGGGATCTTCGAACATATTAGAATGTGAAAGCTGGTTTGGGGGGTATTAATATTTATAGCTAACTTCAAGTAAAGGGCAAGTCCAGTCCCAAAACCAAAAACTAACTACAGGTAATCACCCCCCAAAACCCTAAAGTAATAGTTGAAATTGAAATATAAAAGTCTAACCTAAATCTGCACAATGTCCTGTTTCCCCCATTTGCTTCCTGTTCTCCAGTAGAACTGTCAGTTATGGATACAATCTTGAAAGTCATGACTGAATGTTAATCTGTCTGCCTCTTCTGAGCATGCTCAGCTAGTACAGTTTTTATAAATGCTAGTTTCCATGAGACATCCAAACCTACAGGTATACAGTAATGAATTCATAGACAACTATGATATATCAACTTTTAAAGAGGCCGTTCTTTCTAAAATGTTCTTATAGGGGTGAGTTGTCCTTAGTCCAGTTATCTAGCTGAATTCAATATATTTCTTATCAAGCCTTTGTTTGTAATATGGCAACTTTCCTTGGTTTTTTAGTGTATTAAACTAGAAGTCATTTAAGCACCAAGTAATGAGACACCTAATATAAACATCGGTATCGCCTCTAACAAAGTTAGCCATCATAGTAACGCAGGACCACAAACTCTAATTAAGCATATCCCCGCCCAAAGGACACAAAAGCAAGTAGTCATTGGATCGTCTGGACACAACCACGTAGGTGGGAGAACGTTCTAATTGATTAGAGGGACCCTCCAACTGTAACTGCCGGCTTGTAACGGGAAGTAGAAAGGAACTTCCTCCTAGAACCGGCTGAGAGCGAATTTTGATTTGGTAAAATAAAGCTGAGAGAAACCGTCAGTTGTTTTCTTGTTTGCTTTGCGGCAGTGAGGTGGTGACAAACTAGTCTGTGTGTTCGGGATCCCTGCGAGGGATGTTACTGCGCCTTCAGGCAGTTTTGGAGCATTTGTAACCTTTATTAATAGAGTTTAATAACATCCCCATAGCTGTGTTCGACGCAGCTGTAGGTAAGCGAGTGTATATGGACACGTTATCCCACCTTACTTTATGTTGATGTAAAGGTACCCTATAAACTTAGTAGGTGCCAGTCTATTTGATATTCTATCTAATCAGTTGTTAGCCAAGTTTGTATTCTTGCAGTGATGTCTAACTTGGCATTCAGATGTTAAAAACGACAACTTCCAGCATTTTTGCAACCAAGGCACACTGGGAGTTGTAGTTTTCAAACATCTGGAGAATCAAGGGGATTTTTCCTAGGAGTTGTCTTTTTCTATTTGCCTGGCATTTTCTCGTGTTTTATTATCTCTATAAAATCTGTATTGAAATCGTATAGAGACTTATGTCCTCCACTGTTAATATAATTTATAACAAAAACTAAACAATTAATTTTGTGCAGCCAAATGTTGTATTCATACAGTGATGTCGAACCTTGGCATTCCAAATGTTACAGAAACTACAACTTCAGCATTTTGCAAGAAAGGTACTCTAGGATTGTAGTTTTCAAACTTCTGAAAGTCAAGGTCCGATTTTCACTTGTAGGGGCTTTTTCCTAGGAGTTTGCCTTTTTATAACGGTATGCCTGGGATTTTCTTTTGTTTTATTGTCTCTACACCAAAATCTGTGTTGCAATCTTATAGAACTTATTACCTCCACTGTTAATATAATAATTAACAAAATTAATAATAAATTTTGTGCAGCCAAAAGAGGTAACATTTGCTGCAAACCCAAAATTATGCATAAAAGCAAAAATAAAAATGGAAGGGGGAAAAAACTCCCATGCTTGCATTTAATGAATAGTGGTACTTCACAGGTGTAATCCCCAGGTGAGGAATTCATAACATATAGCATTATAGCACAATATAATGAATGGCACATAGCATGCCTTAACCATTTTTGTGTGACTATCATTGTGAACAGATTAAAATATATCGCAAGCTTTTGTATCTGTGCTATATATACAGAACATTTCATCGTTCTACGTAATCTTCTTTCCCGCGCTGGAGCAACGAAGTGTATAGTTCAGAAAGTGATAAAAAGGCCCTCCCCCAGTGCCTGCCTTTGGAATGACTGCTTAGTGAGAGGAGGAAAGCTTGCCCTCTGCCTTGCTCCAGCACAGGAAAAACGAAAAATTCTATCAATTCTTACCGGATTTTCTTTTCCTGTCCGTAGCACGGCAGTGAACATTGATGGTTAATCCCCCGGATGTCACGCACACAGGCTCTCTCCCAGCAGGCTACCCAAGTAATAAAGGCTTCCCTCTCCATCCTACCTCTGACTTGAATGATGTCAAACATCTAGGTAGAATAGTAAGAGGGAGGGAAAGCACTGCTGTGCTACGGACCAGGAAAAAAAATTCCGTAAGAATTGATAGAATTTTCGTTTTTCCCTGGTCCTGCACGGCAGTGAACACTAATGGGATATGAAAAGCTTAATGAAGGGTTCGACACCAACTGTCTGCCATGTACACTGCTGTTTTGACACCTACTCTGGGCGTTTCCTAAAACCCCTCTTAGCCACTATCCAATCACGCCCCTAACACTTGGCTGTGATATGCTAATTGGGATTTCCAGGTACATAATTGCCAAGATTCTTGTACAAGTTCATTCTGAATTGAAAAAGCAGTCGGATGACTAGCGAAACGTCTTCAAGAACTAAACTTCAAGTCAGTTATACTATTGAATACAACGATATAAGTCTATTTTGTAGTGTCTGATGAACGTGGTTAGAGAAGACCAGGTAACTGCTCTGCAGATCTCATCTGGGAAACTCTGGCACTGAAGGCCCAAGAAGCCGCCATTGACCTTCGTAGAATGACTGTGACCCTGTCGGGTATGGGTTCTGCTTTGCTAGATATGCCTGCTCTATATAGATTTGAGCCAAGAGCTATGGTGGTTTAGCCGGTCGGAACCCCTTTGTTGCCTTGGATAATAGAATGAACAGGCCATCTTCCTTGCGAAAACTCTTCGACTTAGCGAGGTATATTTCAGAACTCTACCACATCTATGAGTGTGGGAATGGTTGAGTTCCATCTTCAGTGTCTTCCAAGTTGGAGAATAATGTCCTGTTTCATTGGAAATCCACACTAACCTTGGGAAGGAAGGTGTCATCTGGCCTTAGTATTACTCGATCTGGCAGGAACAGAGTAAAAGGTTCAAGGCCCTCAGCGCCCTGATTTCGCTACCCTCCTAGCTGAGGTAATGGCTACCAGGGAGGTAGCTTTTGAGAGTTAGGGTGTTTAATGTCACCATTCGTCAAGAGCTCGAATGGAGACCTTGTAGGTATTCCAGGACCTTGGCGATATCCCAGGGGGGGACCCGGGTCTGATTTTGAGCATAAGTGGGATACTCTCCGGAAAAGCGGATAATTAGAGGATCTGATGCAAGAGGAGTATAGTGGTGCTGAGATGGCTGATACCTGTGACTTCACTGTGGCCATACTGAGTTTCATTTCTAGGCCTGCTTGAAGAAACTCAGTGACTGACTCCACAGACGATATAGGATTCTATTTGTTGTTTTACACATTTGGAGAATGTTTCCCAGGTTTTATAGTATTTTTTTTTTAGAGGTGGAGGTTTTCCTGGCCGCCATTAGGGTAGTTTTGTAGATTTGGAGAGGCATCTGTTTTTCATGCTGGAGGTCTCAATACCATGCCGTCAAGTGAGATGTTCTGGATGTTGAAGGGCCACTGGTCCCTGAGTAGAAGGTCTCTCATTATCGGAAGCTGATAGGAGGGGCTAGTCAAAGCTGAAGAGCCCAAGAGAACCATGCCTTCTTGGCCACCAAGGAAGAATGGCTATCACTTTCGCTCTGTCCCTCTCTGATTTTTCTTAGCACTTTCGGGATCGTGGCTATTGGAGGAAACACGTACTCAGTGGAAAAGACCATTTATCAAGAAGGCGTCCGTTTTGAATGCCCTGTTGTGCTGGGTATCGAGAGCAGAATCTCTCCAGCTGATGTTGTATCTGGTGGCCATCGGGTCTATGCATGGGGATCCCCAGGTCTGGGTGATCTGGTGGAAGATCCGTGGATTTAGTTTCCATTCTCCCTAAGCAGTACATTCTGCTGAGGAAGTCTGCTGACTGTTGGTTACCAGGAATATGGGACAAGCTTAAATCTGACAGGTGATTCTCCACCCAGAAAGATTTCCCGTGCTATTTCCCTCAACTTGGGGCTCCAGTCCCCCTCTGTTCTTGATATACGTACGGTTTTCGAGTTGTCTGATCGGATGAGAATTGCTTTCCCTTCTATTAATGGCTGGAAATGAAAAAGTGTATGCAGGACAGCCATTATTCCCTTTGGTTTGGATGCTGGTGGGTTTGACTGACTCCAGGACCCTGGACTATTTTGTCTGGAAGTGGCTCCCCAACCCGAGGGGCTGGCACTGTTCGTGATAGTCTCCCACTGAGGTAGATCAGACACATTGGTTGGAATGGTACGGCTGTTGTCCACCATTCTAGATTGAAGGAAAATCAGTTGGTTTGGGTTCCCTGGCGGGCAAACTGTGCTAGGAAGGTCATCTGAAGAGGTCTGATTGAGTCTAGCCATTTCACTGCTCCAGAGTTGCCGAGTTTTTCTATGATAGCACATTCCACGCTGTTGAAGCCGGGAGTGACACAAACTTCATTTTTCCCTGATGAGATCTTCCCTCTTGGTTTGTGCAAGGACACTGTCATGTCCTGACTTTTTCAGGTTCGGCATCCAACCTAGTTTCCTCGACACTGAAGTGTCATCCGAGTATGATGCATTGAGGTTGTTGAGATTTTTCGCCTTGATCAACATATCGTCCAGGCTAGAAAATATCTGAATACCCTAGAGCCTGAATGGGCAACCATGGGGCTGATGACTTTGGAGAAAACCCTGGGGCTGTGGCCCCTTCATCCAACTAAAACGTGAGTCTTCCCTGTACTCTACCCCAACGTAGTCAGGGCAGCATTACAGTACAAGCGGGCCATGGATGCCTCTGAGGTAGGGTTTTTGCTGTTTGAGCTCCTGTTGCCATTGTATCCAGCCATTGTATCCAGCCATTGTTCCTGTTGCCATTGTATCCAGCCATTGTATCCAGCCACTGTTCCTGTTGCCATTGTATCCAGCCATTGTATCCAGCCACTGTTCCTGTTGCCATTGTATCCAGCCATTGTTCCTGTTGCCATTGTAACAGGGTTTCACAGATCATTCAACGAGGTCAATGGCGGCTTCTTGGGCCTCAGTGCCAGAGTTTCCCCAGATGAGATCTGCAGAGCAGTTACCTGGTCTTCTCTAACCACTTCATCAGACACTACAAAATATACTTATATCTGTGTATTCAATTAGATCAACTGGACTGAAGTTTAGTTCTTGAAGACGTTTCGCTAGTCATCCGACTGGCTTTTTCAATTCAGAAAATGTTGTACAAGAATCTTGGCAATTATGTACCCTGGAAATCCCAATTAGCATATCACAGCCAAGTGTTAGTGCGTGATTGGATAGTGGCTAACGAGTTTATAGGAACGCCCAGAGTAAGGTGTCAAAACAGCATTGTACATGGCGACAGGTTGGTTCGAACCCTTCATTAGCTTTTCATAGCCCATTAGTGTTCACTGCCGTGCAGGACAGGGAAAAACGAAAATTCTATATCAATTCTTACCGGAATTTTCTTTTCCTGGTCCGTACACAGCAGTGCTTTCCCTCCCTTCTTATCTATTCTACCTAGATGTTTGACAGTCATATTCAAAGTCAGAGGTAGGATGGAGAGGGAAGCCTTTTTTATTAGTCTTGGAGAGGAGCCTGTGTGCGTGACATCACGGGGGATTAACCCATCATGTTCACTGCCGTGCTACGGACGGAAAAGAAAATCCTGTAAGAATTGATAGAATTTTTCGTTTTTCCTGTGCTGGAGCAGGCAGAGGGCAAGCTTTCCTCCTCTCACATTAGCAGTCATTCCAAAGGCAGGCACTGGGGGAGGGCCTTTTTATCACTTTCTGAACTTACACTTCCGTGCTCCAGCGCGGAAAAGAAGATTACGTTTAGACCGTGAAATGTTCTGCTATATATGCACAGATACAAAAGCTTGCGATATATTTTAATCTGTTCACAATGATAGTCACAAAAATGGTTAAGGCATGCTATGTGCCATTCATTATTTGTGCTTATAATGTTATATGTATGAATTCCTCACCTGGGGATTACACCTGTGAAGTACCATATTCATAAATGCAAGCTATGGGAGTTTTTTCCCCCTTCCATTTTTATTTTTTGCTTTTATAGCATAATTTTGGGGTTTGCAGCCAAATGTTACCTCTTTCTGGCTGCACAAAATTTATTATTAATTTTGTTATACTTATTATATAAACAGTGGAGGTCATACTTCTATAAGATTCAACACAAGATTTTGTAGAGACAATAAAACAAAAGAAAATCCCAGGCATACCGTATGATAAAAGGCAAACTCCTAGGAAAAAGCCCCTACAAGTGAATCGGCGGACCTTGACTTTCCAGAGTTTGAAACTACAATTCCTAAGTACCTTTCTTGCAAAATGCTGGAATTTGTAGTTTCGTAACATTTGGAATGCCAAGGTTCGACATCACTGTATGAATACCAATTTGGCTGCACAAAATTAATTGTTTAGTTTTTGTTATAATTATATTTAACAGTGGAGGACATAAGTCTCTATACATTTCAATACAACTTTTATAGAGATATAAAAACACGAGAAAATGCCAGGCAAATAGAAGACAACTCCTAGGAAAAATCCCCTTGATTCTCCAGATGTTTGAAAACTACAACTCCCAGTGTGCTTGGTTGCAAAATGCTGGAAGTTGTCGTTTCTAACATCTGAATGCCAAGTTAGAGCAATCACTGCAAGAATACAACTTGGCTAACAACTGATTAGATCAGATATCAAACTGACTGGCACCTACTAAGTTTATAGGTTACCTTTCATTCACATAAGTAAGGGTGGATAACGTGTCCATATACACTCGCTTACCTACAGCTGCGTCGAACACAGCTATGGGGATGTTATTACAACTCTATTAATAAAGGTTACAAATGCTCCAAACTGCTGAAGGCGCAGTAACATCCCTCGCAGGGATCCCGAACACCAGACTAGTTTTCACCACCTCACTGCCGCAAAGAAACAAGAAAAAACAACTACGGTTTCTCTCCAGCTTTATTTTACCAAATCAAAATTCGCTCTCAGCCGTTTCTAGGAGGAAGTTCCTTTCTACTTCCCGTTACAAGCCGCAGTTACAGTTGGGGGTCCCTCTACTCAACTAGAAACGTTCCCACCTACGTGGTGTTGTCCAGACGATTCCAATGACTACATTGCTTTCTTGTGTCCTTTGGCGGGGTGGATATGCTAATTAGAGTTTTGGTCTGCGTTCAATGATTGGGCTACTTTGTTAGAGGCGCTACCTATGATTTATATTAGGTGTCTCATTACTTGGTGCTTAAATGACACTCTAGTTTAGATACACTAAAAACCAAGGAAAGTTGCTCAATTAAAACAAAGGCTTGATAAGAAAATATATTGAATTCAGCTAGATAACTGGACTTAAGACAACTCCACCCTCATAAGAAACATCTTTAGAAAGAACGGCCTCTTTAAAATAGGTTGATATATCATAGTTTGTCTATGAATTCATTACTGTATACCTGCTATGATTCTGGATGTCCATGGAAATGAGCAATTTAAAAACTGTACTGAGCCTGAGCATGCTCAGAAGAGGCAGACGGATTAACATTCAGGTCATGACATCAGATTGTCAATCCATAACTGACAGTTTAACTGGAAGAACAGGAAGCAGAAAATGGGGGAAACAGACATTGTGCAGGATTTCAGGTTAGACTTTTATATTTCAGATTTCAAACTATTACCTTTTAGGGTTTTGTGGGGGGTGATTTACCTGTAGTTAGTTTTGGTTTTGGGGCTGGACCTGCCCTTTACTAAGTTTAGCTATAATATTAATACCCCCCAAACCTAGCTTTCACCATTTCCAATATGTTCGAAAGATGCCCCTGAAGTGTCTTACCGACGTGTCCCTCGCAGCCCCCTGCTCCTGTTACAAGCTCATTGGGAGCAAAAACAGGAGCAGAGGGCTTCTGTGCTGAAGCCGCTCCCTCCTGGTTGCGGCTATCAGGCAATGGGCGTGACGTCACTTACTGACACTGCACACCGGAAGTGGAGTGGCTGTCAGCCGCCGAGCAGAGGAGAGCGTGAGGACGGTTGGTAAGAGACTCAGGGGCATCTTTGGATATTAGTAATGGCAAAGCTAGGTTTCGTGGGCGTTTACCATTCATATGCTAACTTTATTTTTTGACGGACATTCCTAAAAATTTAATTCTTGAAGATGTTTTGCTAGTCATCCGACTGGATCTCTCAATTCAGAATGACTTTGTACAATTAATACCGACTAAGCATATAGCAACAAAGTTGCTTCTGATGCAAGGTGTGATTGCATTGTGGCTAGAGGTGTTTTTCGAAACTGCCCAGGGTAAGATGTCAAAATCGCATTGTAATGATGTTTGACTCCCACAACCCTTTAGTGTCATCAGAACCCTGCAAACACAGAGCAGAACATCCCACTAGCACAAGGCAAAGAAATAAACATCTCACGGAGCCCCCTAAAACTTGTGGATATCCTGACTGGGCCTTTGTCAAAAGGGTAGAGGGAAAGAAAAGAACACAAATACCAACAGTAAAAGGGGGGGGGGGGGGAAAGCAAGACAGATAAAAAATATGGACATCCCATATGTTACAGCGGGTCTTCAGAATATATTTTCAGCCCTTCAATCCCGCGGCTGTCTTCACAGCTTGCAGTCACGTCTGTGATTACCTGACTGCAAATCACAGGCGCGATGCCTGTCCCGACCCTCTCTGCTGCTGCGGTTTGCAGCTGCAGGAGTGAAGGGCTATAAGTATTAATCGGAATCTTATCTGCATTTTATATTAGCAATCCTTCCAACATATTATACTAACTTTATGGGACATCCTGGAAAAAAAAACCTAATTGGCCCATCCATATTCAACCTTTCAAGTAATCTAGCAACAAAAATAAGAAAAATTATTATTTTCACTATATCTTGGTTAAAGGGCATGTCCACCCCATAACTAAATTTAACCTAATACTGGCCTCACTGTATTGTGTAAAAAAATCCTGTAAGTAAATTTCTGCTTCTTTTTTTTTATCAAACAAACATGGCGGTTGGGGGTGGGCCCGTGGGTTACACAACAGAAAAAGGTGTTGTTTTGGGTGGTGATACCATTTAAGAAGCCAATTACCACGTGTGGTAACGACGGCTCCAAACTCGTCCGTTTCCTACTCAGTGAGCTGGTGTCCTTTGCTTTGGTTCCTGCCCGCAGTGTCAGACTGGAACTGTTGGGGCCCACCAGGTAATCTGATACCAGGGGCCCACCAGACAGTTTAGGAGGCCCTCTATCATTTCATATCTCTATTATCACTCATTTACATATTTATTTTACTCCTACTGATTCCTATGTTTATTAAAATGTATTTCTGAAGCCTCATACACACGTGCGATTGCGGGGCCTGACCCACACAACACGATTCTGTATGCAGGGCTGTTTTGCTGATAATTGTGCCATGTATGTTTTCGATTAAAACAGTGAAACGCTAGGAACTACCTCACAAGCCACGACTTAAAGGGCCACCCCATAGCAGAGAGGTACAACTTCAACAACTGCTAATGGACTGTTTCTCGCAAGTTTTTTTAGTGCTTTTTATTGTTTTTAATGCTATAATAGTTTGTTGGCACCTTATTCCTGTGTGCAGAGGTTTTTGGGAGCTATACAGACCAAGTAAGCATCAGAACAGCACAGAGTGAAGCCTGCATTACCCTAGTGTGGGATAGACATAATGAGTGGTTGAATTTTAATTTTAATATATGGAAGTGTCATTTTAACTGTTTTTTTACAGAGATCTTGATCTGAACCTATTTATTTTTTTATTTTTACTTCTTATTTTAACCCTTCCCCTACCCATACCCCCAGCGCAAGCAAGATACTTTTAAAGATTTATAAACAATCCAGTGGACAACTTGCAGTGCAGCCACCCTACTTAAGGAGACATTCCCACCACACCTAGCGCGGAAGTAACCCAATCTACTATTATTCTAATTACTCCAAACTTGTATAAAACATTACTCTTTATTTGAGTTTAAAAACATGTAGCAATCATGGCAGAAAATTAACTGGGGAACAAAGAGAAAGCTAATCTGATGCATTGCAACCACTACCGAGGCCCGTGGCCTGGCCCGAGTGGGTAGGTCGGAGTGCAATCATGGCACGTCGGGGGGCAGGCTATGCCCATGACCTGAACATGGCATAGGTGCCGTTAGTGCAGCTTCCAGCATAGGCCAGGTTGGGCACCCCTGATTGAAAGAACCTACGCTGCCAGCCCTCCTCTCAAAGACCAATAAAATCAGTGTTCATTAACTCCTATTTTTTTCTAGTGTTTTAATCTCTAGGTAAGTATACAGGTCTCAATACACCTCCAAGAAAACTCGACACTGCTGGCTCCGATAAGATTAAAACATCACTTTATTTCAACATACTTAAAACTGCCACTGGCACCGGCCTAGTTGTTGGAACTCCTTACGCATTTCGGACCGTTAGGGTGCTTAAATCATAGGCTACGTGACTGGCCATGGGCGTGCCCTTAAGAAGGGGAGGGGAAGTGAAGTCAGCCAAACTCTGCCTACTTGCGCATCTCCCCTTCTCTCAGGAGACCCCAACAAAGAAAAAACAGAAGACTTTCGCTACATGTTAGTGTACAAATAGAAACACAAAGTTGTAACTATTATTAAACATAGGTAACAGTCTAATGTGATACAAAAAAACGATACATTAGTGACACAATACAATTGCTATATACAATGAACATAATCACCATACAAATGCTATGAAACATTTTTCCAGATGATACAACCTACTTACCATATAAGCCATCTATTTTCTGATTTAATAATATTGTTCAGTCGTAAACATGTTATGTCATGCACGTATTCATTCCTGAGGGATTTAAAAATCCATTAACTCAGCTTGAGTCTGTCTTTAATTCCTTTTATCGTTGTACTCCCTGTACCTTAAAGGGTATCTCCACTCGTATTTTCAAGATTTGGGAATCCAGTTCTATGAAGAACGGGAGGTAAAGGAGCTGTGCCTTACCTTCTGTTCTTCAATAGAACAAACAGGAGCCAGGAGAGAAGGTAAGAAACTTACCCCTCGCTCGCTCCCCTGGCGTGTAGTCTGACAGGTCCCGACGGACCTTGTCTTCTATGCGCATGCGCGATCTATGCACATAGAAGACAAGGTCCATTGGGACATGTCAGACTAGGCGCCGATGAGCGGGTAAGTTTCTACCTTCTCTCCTGGCTCCTGTTTGTTCTATTGAAGAACGGAAGGTAGTACAGCTCCTTTACCTCCCGTTCTCAATAGAACTGGATTCCCAAATCTTAAAATACGAGTGGGAGATACCCTTTAAGATACCTGATAAGATGCCATTGCAGATTTGAAATGACGTGCCACTGACTTTTTGATTATTATTTTTAGATCTCTTATGTGCTCACACACTCAGGATTTTAGAGTTCTAGAAGTGCATCCCAGATATTTGTTGCAACAATTTGTGCATCTCAGAACGTCACTACATATGTAGATTCCAATTAATGTTTCTTAAGTGTATAACTTTCTTAGTGGCCGTACTTGTATATTTACTATCTAAAATTACAAGTGGTGCATCTCGAAGCACCGCACGGATATTACCCATGGGTCATTAATTGGATTTACGATTTCACATACTCGGGGCTAAAATATCTTGTATTGATTTAGTCTCTCTAGAGACAAATTTAAGGGGTTGGGGTAGGGGTTGGGAGGGGCTGCTGTGGAAGCGGCGGCGGGTGGTCTCCGCCGCCCCCTTAGCAGAGGCGTCGGGAGGGATTTTAAATTAACCGCAACACATCGCGGCCGCGATACATATATATGGCGATAGCGCTATTTTCGCGGCGGTAATTTTTTGCGCTAATTTTGCTTTTTTATAAATATGCCCTTAGTCAAGTGCCCCTTAATGAGATTTTCTAATTTGGCTTTACATTTAGAGGTAGGATCTCCTTTTAAAACCTGTTCCTATCTTTAAGTTGCCTATAGGCTTCTTCCGATAGTCTTGCTTATTTAATATGACCACCGTACCACCCTTACAGCTCCCTTATACGATGGACTGATCTCTATAGACTTTGTAGGGCTACATACTCTTATGGGACAGATTATACTACATTTGACAGGATTGTTTGACAGTTTGAAAATAAGGATTGTTTGTACTGTTAAGACTATGTGTGCAGGACTGAGTGTGCAGTAAGCAGGACTACTCTGTCTTCTCCAGTAAAGGGGTGTGGCTGGACTTCTATATTCTAGTATTGTACCTGTTGTAATCACAAACAGGCTGGGAAAGGGTTATAATGTTTGGGTTTTTTTCCCTCTCTTTCTGGCTCTGTGCACTAATTGGTGTGGGGGTTGGGGCCTATTAGTTTAGGATTCACAGTTGTTGGGCTTGTGGTTTGGACCTAACAAAAGGAAGTTTCCTGTGAGTGTAACGAACTTGTGAGTGGCCCTTTCTCTTAAGGACCTTGATCTCAAGGCATATAAAAAGAAGGACCTTGATCTCAAGGACATAAAAAAGAAACATTGATCTCAGGACATAAAAGAAGACCTTGATCTCAAGGACATAATAAAAAGAAGGACCTTGATCTCAAGGACATATAAAAAGAAGGACCTGATCTCAAGGTGACAATATAAAAAGAAGGACATTGAAACAAAAGGGCAATTAACAAGGTTTGTGTTGTGTGTGGTGATTAGAAGGGACAGTTTTTGTCAGTATCTGCATGTGCATCGTGCACATGTATAGGAACCTGGAGCAGACGTTCCGGGAACCTATGTCTGTGTCAGGTGTGAGTGGGTTGCCCTTTGGAAGCTGAGGTGTGAGAGTATAAGGGGCAGCTTGCAGCATTGCGGGGATTGGCAGACTGGGGGTCACAGGCACTGGCTGGGGCCAGTCATAGAGGGGTGGAAGAGGGACAAGAAAGGATGAGGAGGAGGTAGTTTTTTAGGGTTCTAGGGAAGTGGGGGACGGAAAGAGTAGGGGGGCTTCTTCCCAGATTGTCCATCCCCCAGATTTGCCGCCTTAGGTAATGAAGTGGAGGAGGACACCTCGAAATTGGTGTATGGAGGGGGCTAGTCCCTTGAGCACCCAGGGGACTGCCATCTCTGATACAAGGGAGGAGGAACGAAGGGTCAGGAATGCAAGGCAGGTGGTGAGTGGTAGGGGACTCCATTATAAGGAAGGTTATAGGGTAATCTGCCGCCAAGACCCTACATGCCGAACTGTGTGTTGCCTGCCTGGTGCTAGGGTTCGGCATGTGGTGGATCGTGTAGCAGATTATTGGTGGGCCGGGTGTGGACCCGGCGGTCTTGGTTCACATTGGTGCCAATGACAAAGTTAGATGTTAGGTCCTTAAACATGATTTCCGAGAACTAGGGGCAAGATAAAAGCAAGGACCTCCAGGGTAGTGTTTTCAGAATACTACCGCAGCCACGTGCTAAGCCGGGAGACAGCGGGAGCTTAGGAGCATTAATGCGTGGCTAAGAGAGTGGTGGTGTAAGGAAGAAGGGTTTGGTTTATTGAGAACTGGGCAGCTTTGCTGTCGGCTACAGGCTCTTTAGTAGGATGAGTTGCACCTCACTGATGGTGGTGCAGCTGTTTTAGGGGAGAAGATGGCTAGAGGATTGGAGGAGATTTTAAACTAGTTGGTGGGGGGGTGGTTTAGCAGTCTCACTGGGATAGATTGTCCAGGAGGAAGCAGGTGTAGATAGGCAAGTGGTGGGCGGAAAGGGGGGGTGGCTACATAGGGGATAGGGAGAATGTGTATCAAAGTGTATGAATAAATTACAGGATCATATCTAAAATGTATGTTTGCAAATGCGAGAACCTGGCTGCACAAAATGGGTGATGGAATGATGGCATTGAATGAAAAGTATGCTGTGATAGGTATAGCAGAAACGTGGTTGAACAGTTCTCTACGACGGGGCTGTAATATAGAAGGATATGCCTTGTTTAGGCAGGACAGAAAAAAAAGGAAAGGGGGAGGAGTATGTGTTTATGTTAAAAAAGAATTGAAGCCAAATTTAAAAAGAGATAACTGGTGATATGGATGATAAAGTGGAGGCAATATGGGTGGAATTAGGCAACAGGAAAGGGTGGTAATGTCAGTGTTGGTGTCTGCTATAACCGCCAAATGCTAGCAGAGAGGAGGTGAGTCAACTTCATATGCACTTGGCAAGGGCTGCAAGTTTGGGGAGTTGTGCTCATTATGGGGGACTCAATTACCCTGAATTGATTGGTGTGGTGGAATGCCATCACAGAAAAGGCGATGAGTTCCTGAATTTCGTGGATAATTTTCTCTCACAGGTGGGTTGAGGTTCCTACTAGAAAAGGAGCTCTGTTGGATTCTGGTAATATATACATTGTGGAGCGCATTATAGATATAAAGGTAACTGGAGGCTTAGGGAATATTGACCATGAAATAGTGGCATTTGGACTTTGTTATCGAAAGGAAAAGTGCGCTGGGTTAACAAAGACATTTAATTTCAGGAAAGCTCTTCAGAATGTCAACTGGGATAATGTATTATCAGGTAAAGGTACTGAACAGAAGTGGACTGTGTTCAAGGGGATTTAAGCCAGTTCACATCTAAATTTATACCCTTGGGAAATAAATGTAAAAAAAAAATCCGCGCCCATGTGGCTGAATTCTGATGTAAAGAGGCAAATGGTAAGGAAGAAAAAGGCATTTAAAACCTTAAGGCGAGGGAACGGAAAGGGCCTTTAGGGAGTATAAACTGTAACACAGGAGTGTAAGAAAGCAATCAAACTACTAAAATTAATAATGAAGTTAGGATAGCTGAAGAAAGCATCACTAAGCCTAACATTTTTTTAAGTATATTAATAGTAAGAATGAGGACTGAGAATGTGGCACCATTAATAATGGGGATAAGTTAGTTACGAGGATGCGATAAAGCAAATGTCTTGAATAATTTTTTTCCTCTGTATACACTATAGGAAGATCCATACAGATATCATAGAGTATAGTACAATAAAGGTATACAAGATTCAAGTTCACTTTGGTTAACCGAGGATATGGTACAGAAAGAACTAAATAAGGTTAATATTAATAAATCTCCTGGACCGGATAAATACATCCTCGGGTACTTAAGGAGCTAAGTTCAGTTTTATCTAGGCCATTGTTTCTTATTTTGCTGATTCCCTCATGTCCGGTGGTGTGCCTCGGATTGGAAAAGGCTGATGTTATTCCAATATTCAAAAAGGGTAGTCGTTCACAGCCGGGTAATTACAGGCCGTAAGTTTAACTCAGTGTGGGAAGATCCGGAAAGTTTAATAAGGGAACATGTTCTAGAGTATGTTTCAAGGACTGACATTATAAGTAGTAACCAGCATGGATTTAGGAGGAATAAATGATCTTGTCAAACTAACTTGCTTGGCTTTTTATGAGGAAGTAGTAGAAATTTAGACTCTGGTATAGCAGTAGATGTAGTTTACTTGGATTTTGCAAAGGCTTTTGATACAGTCCCCATAGGCGACTAATGAATAAGCTAGGTCTGTGGTCTGGGGAGTCACATTTGTACATGATAAAAATTGGTTATGAATAGGATGCAGAGAGTAGTTGTTAATGGGGCTTCATCATTATGGACTAAAGTGCTAAGGGGTGCCACGGGTTCTGTGTTGGGGCCGCTTCTATTTAATCTATTTATTAATGATTTGGAAGTGTTGGGTCAGCAAGGTTTCTGTCTTTGCTGACGACACAAAACTTTGTCGACCATTAAAAAATTCAGAGGATGTGCAATCGTTACAGGGGGATCTAGATAGATTATCACATTGGGCTGCTAAGTGGCAGATGAAATTCAATGTTGATAAATGTAAGGGTGATGCATTTTGGACTTAAAATCCTTGTGCTGCTTATACTATAAATGGCTGTGTTAGTGAATCCCTGTTGGAAGGGATCTTGGAGTTTTGTGATAACAAACTTAAAGGTAGCAAGCACGTGCAGGCGGCAAACAGCCAGAGCCAGCATGGTATTGTCTTGTATAAAGAGAGGTATGGATTCAAGGGGGAAAATGTAATTCTCCCTCTTACAAAGCATTGGTAAGGCCTCATTTGGAATATGCAGTGCAATTTTGGAATCCTGTGTACAAAAGGATCTTTGAAATGGAAAGGGTTCAGAGAAGGGCAACTAAATTATAAAGGGGATTGGGGGAGCTTGAATATGAAGAGAGAGACTGAAAAAGTACAATTATGTACGCTGGAGAAAAGGCGCTTGCGTGGGGATATGATTACTGTGTATAAATACAATTAACGGGCCATACTAAACTATCTGGGGCTTGTTCACCATAGAACATGTCAAAGGACACAAGGACATCCTTAAGACTGTAATGCTGCCCTGACCCGTTGGGGTAGAGTACAGGGAGACTCACGTTTTAGTTGGATGAAGGAGGAAGTAGTGGGAAACTGGATGCTGGAATGCACTAGAGACCGAGCTTGATGCTGGAGTACACTGGGAACGATGGCTGCAAGGCTGGATAGATGGTAACAGACAATGTGATACAAATGGCTGGATAGATGGTAACAGGACAATGCTGGAACTGGCAGGATAATGGTACAGGAACAATGGCTGGATACAATTGCAGACTGGCAAGGAACAATGGCTGGATACAATGGCAACAGTGCAACAATGGCTGGATACAATGGCTGGATACAATGGCAACAGGACAACTGGCTGGATACAATGGTGGATACAATGGCAACAGGAACAATGGCTGGATACAATTGCTGGATACAAGTGGCGGTAGGATACAATGGCTGGATCAGGCTGGATACAATGGTAACAGAACAATGGCTGGATCAATGGCAACAGGAACAATGGCTGGATAACATGCTGGATACAATGGCTGGATACAATGGCAACAGGAACAGTGGCTGGATACAATGGCTGGAACAACTGGCTGGATACAATGGTAACAGGAACAATGGCTGGATACAATGGTAACAGGAACAATGGCTGGATACAATGGCAACAGGAACAATGGCTGGATACAATTGGCAGGATAGATAGTCAGGAACAATGGCAGGACACTGGAATTGGACTGCACGAGTCCAAACAGCAAAAACCCTAGACGCCAGTAACAACTACAGCGGCGTCTAGGGATGGACTGAGCGGATTTTAAACTTCGCGCCGGCCGGCGCCCCTGCATGGTACGCCACGACGGCACTCACCAGGACGCGCGAGCGAGCGTCGGCGTCACTGGGGCCGGAGCACCGCCCACGGATCGTCGCTGGAGCGGGACACCCGGGTAAGTACCTTACAGTACCCCCTCCTCCACGGGGGGCCCCAGGACCACTGGCCTCCAGGTTTGAAAGGATGATTCTTATGGAATGTCTTGATTAAACGAGGTGCATGATGTGTCAAACAAGTTTAATCAGGAGCGTTCTTCTGGACCAAAGCCTTCCAATGAATCAATTAATTGTAGAGAGTTTTCTGACATATCTGGAATCAAGAATTTCCTGAATTTCAAACTCCTGCTGACCATCAACTAAAATGGGGTGCGGAGACATTAGAACTGGAAAATGGTTGACATAAATGGTTTGAGTAAGGATACATGGAAGACATTTGATACTTCATAGTAGGTGGTAACTCAAGACGGAAAGCTGTAGGACTAATATTTCGGAGATAGAAAAGGGGCCAATGAATTTGGGACCTAATTTAGGGGTTGGTACATGAATGAATATTTTGTGAGGATAGCCAAACTCTATCTCCAATGGAATATCGAGGAGCAGGCCTTCGTCTTTTGTCTGCAGCTTTTTTCGAAATCAACGAGGATTTCAAAAGATTATTCCTTGTAGAATCCCAGATAGCAGACATATGGGCAAGCATATCGTCAGCGGCTGGATTATTGGAAAAGAGAAAATCTTGGGGAAAAAACATTGGATTCTGGCCCATATTACAAAAAAAAGGAGAAGTCCCAGAGGAAGAGTGTGGGGAATTATTATATGCAAATTCCCCCATGGAACAAGTCAGACCAATCATTTTGGGAAATGGAGATATGACACCGGAGGAACTGTTCAAGAGACTGATTCATCCGTTCAGCACCCATTGGATGTGGATGATATGCAGGAAAATTGAATTTTAATGTTCAAGGATTTACATAAGGATCTCCGAATTTGGAAATGAATGTGTTTCCTCTGTCGGAGACAATTTCTGCAGGTAATCCATGTAAGCGGAAAATGTGGGAGATTATAAATGAGAGAGTTCCAGTGCTGAGGGCAACTTGGGTAGCGGAACAAAATGAGCCATTTTGCTAAAACGATCAATAGTAACCCCTATTACCGTATTTTTCTTGGACGGAGGTAAATCAACAATAAAATCCATGGATGATGCGTCCAAGGACGAGAAGTGTGGAAAGTGGTTGAAGAAGACCGTAAGGAAGATTACGGGAGGATTTGGACATGGCACAAATGGAACAGATGCTACAAAGTTCTTGACATCTTTTCTTATCAGGCCACCAAACAGACGAGATAGAGTGAAATGGTTTTTTGAACTCCAGGATGACCAGCCTGTTTAGAACAATGAGATATTGTAGTAGCGGGTGTCGTAAGGCAGGGGCAATGAAAACTTTGTCATTGGGATATAAGAGGGGCAAGAGTCCTGAGCAGAATTAATTTCGGCAGACAACTGAAGAAAATAGTACCAGAATTTTGGATTTGGGAATAATAGGGCCTTTGTCATTATGGTGGATTCTAGAGAACCAATGACCTGGATAAGGCGTCAGCCTTCTTGTTTTTTGTTCCCGGCGAAAGGTGATGGTAAAATTAAAGCGTGAAAAAAAAGTGCCCAGCGGGCTTGTCTGGGATTCAATCTTTTGGCGGTTTGGATGTATTCTAAATTTTATGGTCAGTGAATATAGTTATGGGATGACTTGTACTTCCAAAGTGCCGCCACTCTCCAGAGCAAGTTTGATGGCCAGTAATTCTCGATTGACAATGTCATAATTTCTCTCCCATGGAGTGAATCTCTTAGAAAAGTAAGCACAAGGATGAAGTTTTCTCTTTATTCCGTTTGAGATAAAATTGCTCCAGCACCAATATCAGAAGCATCAACTTCAACGAAGAATGGCAGATGTTTATCAGATGGACTAAAACGGGTGCAGAGGCAAATGCTTCTTTACTCTTTAAAGGCTTCTATACTTCCTCCTCACCGGCATTAGGTTTGCCCCCTTTCCGAATGAGGTCTAAGATGGGAGAAATTATGGAGGAAAAGCCTTTGATAAATTGCCTATAGTAATTGGCGAAACCGATGAAACGTTGAATGGCTTTAGTAGAAGAAGGAAGAGGCCAATCGAGAACAGCAGACACTTTAGAGGAATCCATTTCAAAACCCTGGGCAGAGATAATATAACAAGGAACGGAACTTTATAACTTCAAACAGACATTTTTTCTAGCTTGGCATAAAGACGATTGGCACGTAATCGGGACAGACTTGACGAAGATGAATATGATGAGAGGTAAGTCTGAGAAAAAACTAGAATATCATCTAGGTAGACCACTACGAATGCCTAGAGATCTCTGAAGATATCATTGACAATTCTTGAAAAACTGCTGGGGCATTACAAAGCCCAAACGGCATTACCAGATACTCAAAATGAACCATCACGGGTATTAAAGGCTGTCTTCCACTCATCCCTTTCCTGATCCGGATCAAATTGTAAGCCCCTCGAAGATCAAGTTTAGAGAATATTTTGGCCCCTTTAATTGATCGAGCAATTCGTGATCAGGGGAAGGGGATAACGATTCTTCACCGTAATTTTGTTTAATCCCCTATAATCTATGCAGGGACGTAAACTCCATCTTTCTTTTCGACAAAAAAGAATCCAGCCCCAGCAGGAGAAGTGGAAGGACGAATGAATCCTCGGGACAAGTATCCTGATGTATTCCTTCATGGCCATGGTTTCAGGCTGAGATAAAGGGTAAGTCGTCCACCGAGGGGCATGGTTCCAGACAGGAGGTCAATGGAGCAATCATAGGGTCTATGGATAGGCAAAGTCTCAGCTGATTTCTTACAAAACACATCCAGAAAGTCTTATACGGTTCAGGAAGAAAAGAAGCGTGCCTTTTTCCGGGAAGAGACTGGACACGGAATAGTAGCAAGGAAAGACAATGGGAAATGCAGTTAGAACTCCAAGCAACTATTTCTCCAGAAAGCCAATCTAGATGGGTATGGAGTTGAAGCCAGGGAAGGCCTAAAATAATGGGTGTGGAGGGACAATCAATGACAAAGAAGGACAACTTTTCATTTGGCAGGGCCCAGTTTGGAAGGATAACTCTGGAGTGATTTGAGTGACTATTCTGAAGATAGGGGTCTATTGTCAATAGCCAGTACACGGAAGGGGTTAGACATGATTGAAGGGGAATATCATGTTGTTGAACAACAAAGAATCAATGACTTGCCTGCTGCGCCTGAGGTCCAGGAAAGCGTCCCTGGATAGGACTTTAGAATTGAATTTTATTGTTACAGGTACCAGAAAACGAGGGAGAAGGTTTCTTTTTGCCTAGAAGATTTTTTTCCTCTAACTCTAGGCAGAGTCGTTTCCCGCTTAACAGGCAGGTTTTGGCAAAATGTCCTGAGCCAGCACAGTATAGACACCAGGCCCAGAGATCTCCTATCGTGTTTTTCTTCTGGAGATAAACCGAGTTCCCCCAATCTGCATGGGTTCTTCGGTAGTGGGCGTAGGAGCAGAGAAGATAGGTTTTACTGGACGAGGAGCAGATCTGGAAGGCAATTGACGATCTCGGTTTCTCTCGACTGTCCTCCCGAAACCGTGTATCCAATACGAAACAAAGAGCAATCAAGATCTTCCAACAAGGAAGGCATGTCTTTGGAGACAAGTCTCTTGATGGATGCGGTCTGATAGACCCTGTAGGAGGCCGCCACAAGAGCCTCGTTGTTCCAGGAGACTTTGCTGCAAGTGTACGGAACTCAAGGCATAATGTCCAACAGAATGATTGCCCTGTTGTGTTGCAAACAAATGGGTGGAAGCACTTATTTTACGACCAGGAGCGTCGAATACCTTCCAGAATGTAGCAAGAAAATTGGTGATGTCAGATATAATGGGTCATCATTCTCCCACAATGGAGAGGCCCAGCCAGGGCCCCCCTTCCAACAAAGCAACTATATAACCCACTTTTGCTCTATCTGAGACAAAACGGGAGGGTTGTAATTCAAATTGAATTTGGCATTGATTAAGAAACCCCTACACAGCCTTGGGGTTCCCATCATAGCGAGGAGAGAAGGAATAACGGGGTTCGATGACCAACTTGCATTGCAGGTGCAGGATTAGACGGGAGAGAAGGTGAGGTTGTTCAACATGGTGATAGGCGTGAGGCCAATGAGCCATAAATTGTCCATACGGTTTGTTGGTGTTCAAAAAACGTTCATCCGAGGTAGATAAGGCTTGGAGAGTTTTAGATTAGATTGGGACATTACTCCTCAGAGGCATCCATGGCCCGCTTGTACGTAATTCTGCCCTGACTACGTTGGGGTAGAGTACAGGAAGACTCCGTTTTAGTTGGATGAAGGAGAAGTAGTGGGAAACTGGATGCTGGAATGCACTGGAGACCGGAGCTGGATGCTGGAGTACACTGGGACGATGGATGGATACAATGCTGGATAGATGGTACAGGAAACATGGCTGGATACAAAGGCTGGATAGATGGTAACAGGAACAATGGTGGATACAATGGCAGGATAGATGGTAACAGAACACGCGAACATGGAGAAAGAGCAGAAAAATGGTGGATACAATGGCAAACCAGAGCAATGGCTGGATAC